>JALBXZ010000052.1:0-287911 GCA_027580255.1 Therioaphis trifolii
TATAAATATTCCTAGCTTGTTTAATAACGTTATTTAGTATATTCCTGTATTTAGTATATTTTTGTTTCAAAATAATATTAAAAATTGTTTTCGTAGTTGAGTGTAAAGCTTCTCTCGATTTCTAATTGAAGTAATAATTCTTTTCGTGATCCATTGTTTTTATTTTTATTTTTATTTTTAAGTATGTTAATTATTTTTGTATTAGTTTATGATTTAATGAAGTTGTTTATTAAAGAATTAAATTTGTCTGTAGCTGTATCAGCGTCTTTATATTAATGTAATATATCCCAATTTTCATTAGATATTAAACTTTAAAGTATTGAGTAGATCGAAATTAGTGTTTTGGTATTCAATAGTTCGATAGTTATTAATTTTGAACATGATAAGATATAAACGTGCTAAAATGGTCAGTAATCTCAGATTTAAGTATATAGGCAGATCGCATACAATCATTTATGTTATTGGGTCCATAAAGTTTCAAATAATCATTTATATCTATATGCTCACTACATGACTTGGAAGTATCTGTGGCTCTAGTGAATCATTAATTGCAGAACTAAATCCAAATTTTGCAAGCGTATTTACGTATGAATTGGTTTCAGTCGAGTTATCGTATAAGTTAATGTTAATATCACCACAAAATATATGATTACTTTTAGATGCATTATTTTCTAGATATTAATTTAAAGATAAAATAAATTGATTAGTATTATGAAATTGTGATCTATACACTCCAGTAATAATAAAATGATAATCACCTTTAGGCTAGGTTCACATGGACGCGCGTACACGCGCGTTAGTCAGCCGCGCGTATTTAGACTTACGGGTTCCGCATACTCGTTCACATGGTCGCGCGTATACATGCGTACACGGGCGCTCACGAATTGCCTCCCATCTAACCCTCGAATTGCCTCCCGTGATTTTTTTAAAAAAGGTTAACACGAATTGCCTCCCGAAAAAAAGTAGTCGAAATAGTAGTTGAATGAATAAATTATGATGATCATATTTGCAACCATTCCGTCAGTAGTAAACGTCCCTGGATATTAATTTATCCAAACACAGATTTCAGGCTGATTCTTTTATAAGAGGCATCTTATAAAATAAATTATATCTTAACGTTGTACCGATTTGGTGATTCACGGTGAGAGACTGAAAATTGACACAAAATAAATACGATTTGATTTTGTTACGAGGCACGTGCAAACGCTTAAACGGTATCTTATCGAGTTTTGGATATTAATAGAAATAACGACGGCAGTAGTAGAAACTCGTCCCGTAGTGAATTAGATCGGTCGGTATGTACTATATATGTATATTAGTATGCGTTTTTAACTCATTTGATCAGTGTGTTTTTTGTTTAAAAATACGATTATATGCCATTTACATCGCATAATAATACTAATAATAAATAGTCAATACATCAAAATAATTCAGATATGCTAAAAAATGGCAAAGTTAAAATTAAAAAAAATGGTTTAAATATTTTAGTAAATAGACTGTCAGATGTAATAATAATAAATAATAATACAAATAATAAATAGTCAATACATCAAATAATTTAAATAAATTTACAAAGAATAATAAATAAATGACAGTATAATGCAGAATGAAACATTTAAGTTTGTTATATTGTAATATCGTATCGTATTAGCTTCGTGGCTTAAATTTATTTGCCAATGCTTTTAAATACTGCAATTTTGAAATTTCATTCATGTTTAATTTATCAATTAAATTATTAATACAATTTTTTTTATTTTTTGTGGCTGTCATAATAATTTTGGATTCCATTTTTGATGAATTAATTAATATTACCGTATCTAACTGCATTGCTTTTAACCCTTTCGGTACTGGCGGGACGTTTAAGTCCCGGATACTTTAAATGTCAATAGAAAATATATTCTTCTATAAATTGGTATGTTATGACCTGGCGGGATATTTGAGTCCCGTTTCAAATAAGAAAAAAATATATACATACATAAATGTCGGTATAGAATATTATTATTAGCTCAAAACAGATAGCTTTTTTCCTTGAAACCTTATCTATCAAATCATGATATTGTTTTTTTATTATTATGATTGTTACTAAATATAACTGTTACGTGTTATTACAAATCATTATAGTACTTCTAAATAGTGATACCGAATTTCGTTTGTGTCAATATTATCGATATTTACGAAAATAATCTACATTTTTGTCGCGGGACTCATATATCCCGTCAGTATTCTTGAGTCGTATTTCGTAAAACAGCCAGACATGTGTTCGGCGTTCGCAATATAATATTATGTAGTATAGCCTTACGTACGCACGTCTCGTATATTTCGTCGTAAATTTTTATCGTTAAAATATTTTTTCCTAAATATTTTTTAAAAATGAGTGCATTTAAAAAAGACCAAGATATCGAAGAATGGTTATTGATGGATATTCCAGATGATCCACAATCTGAGGACGAATACGATGTAGATGATGGTGATACCGAGGAGCAAATCCAACAAGAGGTAATTGAACTTCGTAATTTTTTTTTGCAAAGTGAATGTGAAACAAGTGAAAATGAGAGAGAACAATTAATAACTGATAATTCGGATGCTATGATTTTTGATTTTCCGGAATTTGACTCTTACCATCAAACCGAGGACGTTAGTCTAAAAACCACTAATACACCAAGCTCTTCTAGAACTTTGAGACCACGAGTATCAAATTCAACTAATTTGTCCAATACATCTATTTCTGGCTACATTATACCTGATAATACACGAACACCCGAACATATCGATAATACTACAACAGAACTTGCTGTTGATAATTCTCCAGATTATGTTGTTAATAGGCAATGGCGTAAAAAAAATGAAATTACAGCTGCATTACCAAATTTTGAAAAAAGTTTAGGTTACAATCAAGTGATGTTTGGTGATTGTAAAACGGCAACGGATATTTTTTTAAAACTTATTAATCCTATTGTAGAAAACATTTTGGACCAAAGTAATCTGTACGCAACTCAAAAAAATAAAAATCTCAATCTAAAAGAAAATGAACTACTTTCTTTTTTTGGAATTAATTTTTGTATGGGATATCATAAACTACCATCATATAAACATTACTGGAATGGGGCCAAAGATTTAAATGTGCCAGCTATTTCCGAAGTTATGACAAGAGATCGATTTGTAGAAATACTATCTAATATTCACGTCAATAATAACGACAATATTCCTAAGAACAATACAGACAAATTGTTCAAATTGCGTCCTATGATAGATAGTTTGAACCAAATATTTTTTGAGTCTTCATCTGGAACTCGTGAACTTAGTGTTGATGAGTCTATGATTAAATTCAAGGGTCGCAGTACGTTAAAGCAATATAACCCAATAAAACCCATAAAAAGGGGTTACAAATTGTGGTGTATTGCAGACCAGAATGGATATATTTTGAAATTTTCGGTATACCAAGGAAAAAACGAAACATTAGAAAAGCAGTTCGAGAACACTAATTTGGGAGAAAGAATTGTATTGCAGTTGACTAAACCATTTTGGAACGAATCTAGACTTGTATTTTTCGATAACTATTTTACAACTATTCCACTCCTGGAAAAGTTGAAAACTCAGCAAACATTAGCTTGTGGTACAATCAGACAAAATCGTAAAGGGATGCCACAAAATTTCAAAAAAGATTCTGAAATACCTCGGGGAGAATTTGACTACCGATTTTCTACCTCAGGTATTGGAATCTTCAAATGGAAAGATAACAAAGTGGTACATATTGCATCAAACTATCACGGTAACGAAAAAACATCTGTAGATAGGACTATGAAGGACGGCTCTAAATTGAGCATATCGTGCCCAAATCCAATCAAAGATTACAACAAATATATGGGTGGTGTTGATCACGCAGACAGATTGAGAGCATTATATAACATTGACCGTAAATCCAAAAAGTGGTGGCTTAGGATTTTTTGGGGACTGTTAGACATAACATTTGTAAATGCATATGTCATTTATTGTGAAATGTTTGAAAAAACGGATGTATTAGATTTCCGTCGATCAGTTGCTCTTGGTCTGATGACAGCTCGAAATACACCATCAAGAAAGTCTATAAGCCTGAAAAGATCAGCTCCTCAAACGCCATCAAATCGAAGAAAGAAAACTTTATCCAACTCCAAAGATGTCAGATTAGGCAACAGGTATCATAAAAATATTTCATCATTATACTATAATATAATATTATAATACATACTTAGTTATTTTTATTTATCTACAGGGGTATTCATTGGCCACGTTTTGGTATAAAAAGAGGTAGATGTGAACTTTGCAGTGTTCGAGGAGTAGAGTCCCGACCACTTTCTTCGTGTAACCACTGCCGAGTATTTCTGTGTTGCAATGAACGGAAAAATTGTTTTGTAGAATATCATCAAGTTGATATCGAATAATTTTTAAATTTATCTATTAAACATTTAATAATTTTACTACAATTTAATTTTTTTTATATTTATAAAATAACAAAGAAAAAATTGGCAAGGAGTCTGTTCATTTTTATGTTAACTATCTAAATAAAAATATTTCATCAGAAGTAGATTTCTCGTATTTTTTAATGTAAATAATGATTTATTATTAATTTTTGTTGAAATGCATATCGCCCTGACGGGACTTAGAAGTCCCGGACAAAAAAGTGAGTGAAGACCTTAAAATTTTTTTTTGAAAAAAATCAGAAATCTTATTGGGATCATATTAAAACATTCTGCCAAAAAAAAAATTAACTTTTTTTATTATTTCTGAGGGTCGTACTCAAAGGGTTAATACATCCAAATATTTATAAATATGAGGGTGAGTAGAAGAAAAATTAGAATTGTATTTACTATGAAATGATTCACAGGCGTTGGTAGACCTTTGCACACTCGATCATAGATTAGTATATAGTATAGATGGGCAACACAATGTTAAAAAAAATGTCATTGAAAACAGCGCTCCCGGTGTTTGGTATAATATACAATTAATTTGAGGAATACCTGATAAGTAATATGATAAGAATAATGAACACAAATTATTGTAAAATACAATTAAAAATTTATTTTGAAACATTGAAAAGTAATCAACAGAATAATATAATAGGTAGTTTATTACAATAACATAAGTATTTATTACAAACAATTGGAAAACAAATTCAGTCTTAACAATTTAATTAATACATATCTCAACACATAATATATTTTAAAATAAAAGTAGGTAAATATACTGCCTTAGTATTTTGATACAATTTATAAAAAATATTGTAATGAGGTCATAGCTAACACTAAACAAATATAAAAATAAATAAAGTAAACAAAAATATTTTATTTATTTAGTCAATTATGATAACGAAATCAAACGTTTTGCAGTCTTTCAAATTTTGACTAAACTTAATTGAATTTTCCACGAATAATTTTTTTTTAGAATGACTATTATACCAGTAGTTAGCAAGAATTTTAACTGGATCATTTTCAGTCAATCTCATTGTGCGTTTACCACGTAAAATCTTGTTAACTTCAACACACCAATGTTTTATAAACATAGAGATAATACATTTTAAAATTTTATCATGATACATGTCATAATGATCGGTGCAACATAATTTACTTAAATCAAAATTTGATTTTACACCATTTAGGGCCACTTTCTCAACTTCTAGTTTAACTAACGGTTAGCTATCTTGAAGATAACACTAACCGCCAGACAAGTCTGAGATTCACTTTCTGAAGAAATTTTTAACCACAAGATGGTTAATCGGAACATGTTGATTTTATCATGGAAAATTGATCAAACCTCCTTGCATTTTATCGTTTTTATACTGTGATAAGATAAAATATTTATCTTTTATTAGATATAAAATACTAAAAATAGTAATTTTTCGGTTGTATGCTGATTGTTGAACACTTGAACTGTTGTGTTGTGGCTTGTGAGTGTGACTTGTGGTAAAAACGATACGGTTTTTTGATTTTTCCGTTGCTAATTTTAAAAATTATGGCTGAGAAAGATAGAAAGAGAGAAACCAATTTCACAAACTTCGAAATTGATTTATTATTACAATTGTGTAATAAAAACAAAAAAATTTTAGAAAACAAAACCACCAACGCTGTAACATGGAAAGAAAAAACTTTAGCCTGGGATAAAATTCATTCAGAATTTAATTCAGCGACTGAGGGACCAGTAAGTTACTACAACATAACAAACGTGTGTTTAATAATTAAGATAAGGTTATATTAAGATTTTATTCATTTTTCAGTCTAGAACTATCAAAACCCTAAGAACGAAATATGATTCGATGAAGAAAGAAGTTAGGAAATCGGTTGATAGACAAAAGAATTATGTTACTGGTACAGGGGGCGGTCCATTTATAAGAGAGGAAAAGTTGAGCCCTGCTTTAGAACAGCTACATCAAAATATCTAAATTAGCTCCGATGGGTTAATTTGTCCCTTTGACTCTGATAGTATTGATATAAGCAGTAATTATTATACATTATATTCTTTAAGTATTTTAGTAAAAATTGTATTTAAGTGAAACTACAAAATAACTTTTCTAGATTCGAATAATATTGATGAATCAGATAATAACATTATAGTAGAGGAATTAGATTATCAGGATATTATGATGGAAGAAAATAATTTTTCAAGTAGTAAGAATTTAGGTATAAATATGTTTAAAATTTTTGATAAATTGATAAATAAATAAGTGATATTGTTTGATAGATGCAACAGCCTCCATTAGAGTGGATTTCAGTGACTATAGTGCTTCGATGCTCCAAACTCCTAAGCCAAAAGAACTCAAATGTAAGATTTTTAGTTGAAATTCATATTATAAAATGTAATTTATAATGCTAATAATAATCTTTGTCTTTTACTAGATGTTAGAACACAGTCACCGACAACAGAAACTGAGTTAGACAAAAGACCATCTACCAGTGCATCATTATTTGAAAGTAAGGTCCTTCATGATGAAATTATTCATTGATAGTATTATACAATACTATAATAGTATTAATTATTTATTTGATAATTTTTATTGTGTTATAGAATCAAACTCTCTTGAGCAAACACGGAAGGTTTTTCCTAAAAGGAAAGCAACTGTTTCCAGTGTGGCGAACAAATATAATGATTTGTGTACCTCAAAGGCAGAACTTGTGCAAAGAGAATTAAGAATACTTGACAAGAAAGAACAGCAAGATACTATTGAACATGAGTTAAGAGTGAAGAAACTAAAACTGGAAACTGAGAAATTAGAGTTGGAGTTATTATTACTAAAAAAATCCATTCAGCCTTAATATGTCTGGCTGTTTTATTTTTATATATTTTAATGATTTATATTTATTCTAAATATCAAGGTTGATTTTTTTTGTTATTAAATACTTAATTTTTTTTTTTATTGACTTTTTATTAAATTATATTTGTTATTGTTTATATATTATGTGTATTTATAATTTATATAATATATATTTACCAAAGTTGATTTTTTTGTTATTAAATACTTTTTTTTTTAATTGACTAATTAAATGTTATGTAATTGTTTTTATATTTAAATATATAACAAGGTTGTTTTTTTTAAGATTTAATATTTATAAATGTTTTTATTTTTTAAATAATACAATTGTTCATGTTATTACATTATTACAGAAGCATCACATTAAGGATAAAATATATCTTGTTGAGGACAAATAAATATTCTAGAACAAAAATGTAATATAATATTATAACGATAAATTTATTTAAATACATATATTTTTTTAGTTTATAAAAATCGTAATATTCAGGTCATAAGTCATAACTTTATAAGTTAAAAAAAAGGTTCAGTGTTATAAAATGACAAACTGGGAAATTAAACACTATTACCGAGTAATGATGGAAAATAATCATTTAATAGTCTATTCCTAGCAGTAAATCGATCATTATTATTTACACGCATAAGTGTTTGTGGGGGTTCTTCTTGTACACCGTCGGAACTTCTTACTTCATAGTCATCTGGTGGCTCTTCTCCATCAAGTTTACGAGTTATATTAAATAATACAGCACAAGCAATAATTGCGGCCATGGTCGTGTCCAATTTTGTACGAAATCCAAAAGATAAGATAGGAAATCTACGCTTCCATACACCATACTGTCTTTCAACTACATTTCTAGTTCGTATCAACGATTCATTACACATTTCCTCTATCCTATTACTTGTCTGTAGAAGTGGTGTGACTACATGCTGAGTATTGGCATAACCACTGTCTGCCACTAATAAATGATTTCCAAACCGACCATTTTCGAGATCTGTCTTGAGTTTTGAATTTAGAAATATAGTTTGGTCATGCACTGATCCTGGCCAGCGAACTACAATGTCTAATATTTCAAGATTAGCAGCAGCAACAGTTTGAACGTTTAATGAGAAATACCCCTTACAATTTCGGAAATATTCAGCATTTTCACCACCTATAAAACCACAATTTATTAATAGTAAATAATAATTGTTAAAACAAGATATATGGTGATGTATATTAAAAATGGTTCATACCAGGAGAATTTATTCGAATGTGGGTGCAGTCGATTGCTCCAATAACTCGTGGCATTTTGGCAATTTTGTAAAAATTATATGTTGCTTTACGTATTTCTTCGTCATTTTGAGGCATTTTAATACATTCTGGACGAATTGCTGCTAAAGCATATGTCACTTGCTGTATTATTCGGCATGTAGATGGTTCACTAATTCCAATAAGTTCCCCAGCAGTAATTAAAAAATTGCCAGTAGCATAAAACCTTAGTGCAACTAACAACTTATGCATCGGTGTTATATTAGTTTTCCTACAAAAAAATATTGTTTATTATTACAGTATAATTATTTATAAATTATTCACAATAGTGAACAGGAAGATAAAGAATAGAGTTTTTTATATTTATCTAAAATATTATTAAGTATATAAAATCTTAATATGATATTGGATAATCTTACCTCAAAGTCGAAGTTGACAATTTATCTTCTATCTTTCCCAAAATGTACATAAATGTAGATTTTTTCATACGAAACCTTCGGAAAAAATCAATATCATCCCATTTGTTGATATGGTCAATTCGGTTTTGAAAATAACGAGGACGATTTCTATGTAAAAGAAATTCTATAATTTCTTCGTCATCATCATTAACACTTGAACTAATACGATTAAAAATTGAAGCCATTTTATAATATTAACCTCAGACAGTCGTTTAATATACAAGAAATATATATTTTTAATTAAATAAGTTAAAAAAATTTAAAATATTATCACGAATATAATAAACCATTGATAAAAACTTCTAGTTAAGTGCTTATTCGGTAGAATTAGTACCGGATAAGTTATTCGGAACTTTATCTGTAAGATAGCGCTAACTATCAGTTGAGAAATTCACAAATGAATTTTAACCATTAGGTACTACTAACTGGGAGTTAAATTTCCTAAACTAGAAGTCGAGAAAGTGGGCCTTAACAAAACTAACTGGATTTTTTGGTGAAGACATACAGAAGGTAACATATTATTGATATAAGTAATAATTTCAATTATTAACGTTTTAAATGAAGTAGCTGGGTATTTTAAATTAGTTCGGGTGGTCTGATATTCTCTAACAGATACTAAATCGTGATCATTTGATAATTGGTCGGCACAAATTGTTGTTCGGCAGTTTTTGCAGCCTTTCAGAAAGTCTATATTAATTTTTTTAGCAATGTAGCCGGCTATATATATGTGAGTCAACTGTTGAAAATGGTTGGTGGTAGCGTTGAGCTTTTGTGAAACTGGTCCTGGTAAATCGGCCGTCAATGTTATCGGGATAGAATGTACAATATTTTCAGAAGTAAATACATTTTTGTAGTTAGTTAAACTACCCACAGTGAAATCCTCTTCACAGTTGGCACCAGGTGAATGAGGTGATACTAAATTATTTAACAATAAAGTTTTGTAACACGATATGAATGATCCACATGTTGGGTTCCTACAACCGAGGCTTCTGACAGCACCAAACAGGTTTTCTAATAGATCCTGGTTTAAGTTCCGTGGCAATAAAGACTTCAATCCTTTTTCATTCAATAATTTTGATAACGTTTGAAAACCTTAAATGAAATGTACACAAATCAATAAAGTAATTTATTATTACCTATTATTTATTCACAAGGAAAACTACCTTTTATAGTTGTGATCCAGTTTTTCAATGTCGGAACACTAATTATTCTCATATTTTTGCCAACAAATTTCATGGACCTTATTATTGTAATGCTTTCTGCCCACAACTTATGATGAACTGAATTATTTTTCACTGAGGTTCTATACATTTTTCCATCAACAATTTTATCATAGGAACCATTCAATGAGTCAAACAACTTGTCAAAAAATAAAAGTAAAATTGATGTATCAACTGCGTTAGGTGTAATGACATTTTTAGCTGGGAACAAAAATCAAAATTATTAGTAATACAACATTTATTTTTTATTTAAAACATTCTTAGCATCACTTTATATTACTTACTCGCCAAGAAATTCATAACTGCAGATACTCGATGGCTGAATACCTGCGTTGCACATTTAACCTTCATTCTAGAAATTTTCTCTGGAATGACATGATTATCAGATAGGCGAGGAAGCATTTTGGTATCAGAAATAGAACTGTCAGCTTGATATAAGTCTACAATGTGCTGCCAACTGGCAGTACGTTCCACTCCATCCATTGAAAACATCAGATTTTTTGTAATCAAATTGTTTCTAATGCATTTAATGAGATGTGGAACATCGAATAAATGCACAATTTTAATTCTTTCACTATCAACTTGTACTTCGTAAAAATCATTTCTATATTCTTTATTATTTTTTAGGAAGTATTCTTTTGTATCATCGTTTTAAAATATTTATGGCCCCTTCATTTGCTCGTCCCTGATCAGAAATAGTGGCGACAACACGCAATCCAATTTTATGTACTTGACA
Organism: Therioaphis trifolii; assembly: GCA_027580255.1. Classification (NCBI taxonomy): domain Eukaryota; kingdom Metazoa; phylum Arthropoda; class Insecta; order Hemiptera; family Aphididae; genus Therioaphis; species Therioaphis trifolii. Next base: position 10,943 of record JALBXZ010000052.1, read on the forward strand.
AATAACCTTTAAAATAATTAACCCATATAACTATGAAAAATGTTTCATTTTTAAGAATGTAATTGTTCTTACCTCTTTTAACTGTCGTACAAGCTAATATTGTTTAGTAGTGGCTTGGCAAAATGAATATGAAATAGGCTGCTTACATTTTTTTTTTATCCCTCTAATCATAAAAACCAAAACATGATCCGCAAGGTTATTATTTTTATAAGAACCACTATCTACAAAACCATCAATTACATCAGCTCCAGACGTATACTGAAGACCACTGCTTAGACTCATCTCATCAAACAAAATTGAACAATATCTAAAAAATAATAATAAATATAACGTTTTGGTAGTAGTTGTTTTATACCATTTCAAAAAACATTAAAAATAAAATTTACCTCTCAGTTGGTTTTAATTTTTTAACATTTTCTGCTAAAACATTCATTACAAGAGGACTAATCCCCGGACGGATTGATACAGAAGCAAGAATTAAATTAAGCTGTGAAAGAATTCGATAACATTTTGGACTTCTTTTGTACAGTGACAAGCTTAACATTTTTTCGTCAGTGGTAAATCTATGACCTCGGTCTTTTTTTGAGGTCTCTCTAATTTGAAGTCGCGTAAACATAGAAGCAGCTGGAGTCATTTTTTCTAAACATTTATCAGAGAATTTTTCTGCTGCTTGTAGTCTATTTGAAAATAATTGTTTTCTATTTCCTTCACGTCTGCATTTCTTTATAAGCTGATTAGTGATAGTGTAGAATTTCTTACACCTTGGAGTTAGTTGCCTACATTTTGTAACACCAATTTTGTTTAACAATCCTAAATCAACAAAAAAATTAATACATAAATAAATGCATTAAGACCTATACTTATTGACTAGCTGATTTGTTTATTATTATGTGTTTATCATTTAAATATATGTATTATGTATAATTAACATTTTCATTCAATTTGAGATTATTAATTATGATAATAAATGAAAATCTTTGACTGACATATGAAGCTGGGTAAATCAGCTAGTTAATTTTTTATAATAACAGTATAAAATTTTAGTTGTATTAACCCGAGTCTTTTTTTATTCTTTTGTTACGGCCAATACTCTGCAGAGGAATTCTATGAGTAATTTGTGTGTCACTATCGCCAACTACTACGTGCAAATTAAAAGCAAAGCATACAACAATATAATAATATAATAAAGCTTTATTTTGATACTCGTTTTAAATACTAGTAAAAAAATAATAATAATACGAGAAGTATTCAAAACTAAAAAAGGAAAAAGCAAATTAAGACATTCTAAGCCTAAACGTGAAAATATTAATACCAGTACTCAAAACTAAATTAAAAACAAAATTGTTTGGTTTATAGCTCTGCAATGTCATGCAATAACTAAACTTACTATAAGTTATAACTACTAACTCAAAATTTACATACCCGTCAAATCGGCACCATCAAGCGTATCATCCAAAATATGAACACCAGACATTCAATTGATCGTCATCATTTTTAGGTATCATACTTTCATTTTTAACTATGTACAACACAGAATAAAATCATTATGAGTATATTATAAATACCTACAATATACAATAAAATATATTAAGGCAATGTTTAAGTGTTAAATGTCAGCTTTTAATATAATTAAACACTAAAAAGATCCTTCTCTACACTCAGAATCTAAAAATCAATATCAAGAACTACATAGGTACCCAAAACATGATCACCCACAAATGTAGCATCCAAAATACTGACACCAGATACGTTCAATTGATTATCAACTTGAGTTGGGTGATATTCAATATGACTTACTATATGAAATCAAAAGAAATTTAGTAACAAGTATAATATTTTTTTTTTCTTGCTATGATTGGAATCATAAGATAAATTAAAATATGTAAAATATAAAAAGTTCTTACCAGCAGGCATATTAACTGTAGGATATGCACGACAGTTCAGACGGTTTGTTCCAGGACTCAAACAATCGTTTTTTATAAGCGTTTAAGTAAATTGAATACGATTTTTACGGAATTTATTGATTTCTTTAAGTTTATTGATTATAACATTTTCAATATTTGAAGAAAAGAACTAAAATTTTAATAATATGACCTTACTCACATACCTACCTAACTAACGATACTGTAAAAATTATATAATAAATTATAATATAAATATATTAAAATACGCCAACTATTCACATAATGTGTAATTAAATATACCTATATTTAAGTGCTAATAGGTAACATGAATAGAGAAATTTATAGATAATTTAGATAATTTACATATCATTATTCCCAATTATTTTATTTTTATTCCATTTTTAATTTTAATTTTTCAATGTTCAAAACGGCAATGTTTGATCATCGATATTGACTCATTGAATTTCTAAGATAATTTTTGATACGGAATAAAATCTTTTAGAAAGTTGAAAAATAATAGTATCAATTATTGGAAAAAAAAAACTCGAAATTTAGTTTTGTTCGTAATACTTAATCTCCTACCACCATTAACATTGTTGTAAAATTCTGCTGTAAAAAACAACGCTGGGCGGGGCAGCTATGTAAAAATATCATCTATACCAGCGGTTCCCAATCTGTGGTACGCGTACCACAAGTGGTACATAGAAAGTTCGTAGGTGGAACTTAATACTACAGTTAACAAATGAGATAGAATGGTTCGAAATTTATCAAGATTTACAGATTCCATAAGTAATCTTAAACACCTGACATTTGTGCATTTTTCTACATATCCCCGCAAACTTGATCCATCACAAATAATTTCATTAGGGCATTTAACTACCGATTTTTTCCACTGACTGAGCCAACGAAATATGCTGAGAGTATCGTGACTTTCTGATATCATTTGCGTTACAGGAATTTGTCCATATGAAGTGCTGATAACAGCTTCGTATAAAAAAATGTTGTTTGATATAACATTAAGACTGGACCTTCTTAATTTTTTAACCAATCCTCCAGTTGCGTCAATAGATAACCGACAGTATGTTTTACATACATCTTTATAAATGATCAATTGATGATTGGACCAGTAGTATACAAAAAAAGGATCAAAGCCTAAATTATGAATGGATCCCGCATGATTGGAGTTATATTTAAATTCCATCAACGATTGTATTGGACACTTTTTTGTAATGCCCAATGTTTCATCCTTAAACTGTTGTTTGGTTTTACTCAACACGTTAAGGCTATATAAATTTGAAGGCGAAATACGTCCAAATTCCAAATCAGCCACATTTTTTCTTCTCCAATTAGATCCTACATTAGTTGAAAGCTCTTCGCCAACCATTTTCCGTTTATAACCTTTCAATTGCCTTTTAGTAATATGGTTTATTTCTTTACCTCGTGTATCTTCGGTAAAAATATTAATGAAAAGAGATTCTCCATCTGCTGGCTTTGAATCAGCCCATCCTTCAAGTTCCGAACCACAATCTTTGCAAAGTGCCTCAAAAGTAATATATTTTTCACTTTTAGAATTATCCCGAGAGACTTTAACACGTTTGTATACAAAATTGCAAGGAAGCTTATGTGTTTTTAAAAATAAATCATTTATAATATCTGTCCACATATGAGGCTTAAGTACATCGTAGTATCTATACCCTCGATTTTTATCTTTATACGATTGTGTTATGGGCCTTATCGTTGAATATATATCAAAAGGTATAGTAATTTTAAACAACTTTTTAAATTCTTTTTTTTTAGATGGCGGTGAACATTCAGTATCTGATGACGACAATTGGTCTAATTTTATGGGCTTTTCTTTGTTATCTCCAAATCCAAGCATTTTATTTAATCTTGATTTCCATCCGTGTCTATCCTCATAAAACATTATGTACAAAGAATTTGAAGGAAGTTTGAAATTCAAATCTTCAGATAAAGCTTTCCACACATAACTGGAAACTGGGCTTACTAAACCATGTTCATTAATAATTTCATGCTTTCTTTTTTGTAATGCCTCAAAAATTAAGTTCTCATCAACACGAGGTTTTCGTCCCCTTTTAACTGTTACCTAAAATATTGAAATATTTTTTATAGTTTTCACTAAACGAAATCAATGAATGAACAACGTTCTAAGTGGCAGAATATACATTATATGTTTGGTAAAGATTTCAAAATTTTTAGATTATCAATGAAACAAAAAATATATTGGTTTTAAAAATTTTGTTTTTTTTTTTTAATGTATGTATTAAGACACTTTTTCGGGTATAAATACTGGTTCAAAAGTTTCATCCAGCCACTTTTTAGATCAGAAATGTTATCGATACGGTACTTTGGGGAAGGGAGAGGGGTACATTTCAGAAATTCACACTAGTATTTCTTAGCGTATTGAAAAACTACCGAAAAATTTAAAAATAAATAAAAATGTTTTCTTTTTCCATTTTTGGAATGATAAAGAAATAAGTATATTTTAATCATTAATAATATGAACATTTTGTTATTTGATTAAAGTTAAAATATGAAATACCTAACTTCTATAATAGAATATGTTTTCAAAAAAATTAAAATAACATAATTAAACAAATAATAGTGTAAATAATTATAATATAACAATCTGCTTTTAAAATCTTAATTAAGTAAAAGTAATTTAATTTTTAATGTTTATAATTTTTACCTCTGAATTAATTATTGATCAATGATCAAACTTGTAAATCAAATCTAAATAATACTAAAGTTAATGTAAATAAAGAAAACATATGTACATTTAGATCATGGGGGTGATATTTTTCAAATTTACTAGCTATATCTACTTAAAATAATATTGTTTCATTTTTAGTTTTTACCAATTTAAACAATGTTGGTCTCACTGATGAATCATGAATTTCAAATTCTTAGCATTATAATACAATTTTTAGATTTATGTTTAAGTATCGAAAATGAATTTCATGCAAATCTAGTATATAGCAAAATGTATTATACTATTTTTGCTCAATTATTTGGTAGTTTTTCTTGAAACTTAAAAAAACGTTTAACTATAGAAAAAAATGACCCCTCAAAAGTACCATCTAGAACCTAGATAAAATTTGTGATCGAAAGATTGGATTGTTCGTAACTTTTGAACCATAATTACAACCGATAAAAAATAGTTCTGAGCGGAGCCTCAGTGTAATATAAAATTCATAATTTATAATTTAGACTCTAAAATAAATATAATTAGGACTACACATAAAGAAGCTTGTATCAATATTTCAGATCTTAAAAGTTAAAACCAAAAATTATAAATATTATTAAATAAAAATAAAATAAAATCTGACATTTAACTTAAAAATCGTAATCCGAGCCGTGATATTTACATTAAACGTGTATTAAAAAATATTCTTTGAGTTTATCCTTATGAAACTTGAACAGAAGATAGAGTAACAGAGTAACATGTGAAAAATCTTTTGGTGCAGTAAAATATCTACTGGGTTAATATTTGAAAATTGAATGAGGTTTTAAATGAAAAAAAAAATACTGATTTACGAAAAAATAATGATTTTCATAAGAATTCTAGAATTCTATCTTTAAAAAAAATCCTGAATAACGATTATTGAAATTTTTACAGTATTCATAGAAGACTATGTGAGTAAGGTCGTATTAAATTTTCAGGCATTTTTGTTCAAATTTAAAAATTTTATTCGATAAAAACTTAAAAAATACGGGATAGTTTCAAAGTTCAATATTTAGCTTTGGAGCTGTCAACTTTTTTTGAAACTTTCATTACGTCTGTTTAAGAGTGTTGTTGATGTTCGTTGAAAATTTCAAGTGTCTAGCTTAAAATACTTTTGAAGTTATGGTGAAACTACTAAGGGCCGATTTCACCAAAAATGCTTTATTCGTGATTAAAGTAATCACGATTAACTGTTAATTGTAATTAAATTAGTTTTGGATTTCACCACGTTAATCACGGTTCCACTAAACCCGATTACGGTAACCACGATTAAACCTTGTATTATCGATTAACTCTACTATCAGTAGGGCTCTATTGGCATGACAGAATGATAACAGAGAGCGCTACTGTCGCTATCATTAAATTAAATATGGCCGTTGCTTTTGGGATAATGTGGTGTAAATAAAAATAAATAAATGTAATAATAATAATATGATAACAATATTATTAGAATATAAAATATTTTTTATTTTATTGTTGAGTTCTAGTGATTTTGTTAGTTAAAACTTGTAACATTGAGTGTATTTATTTTAAAATGAGTGTATTGAGCCTTACTGATATTTTTAAATATGCTCATTGTACTCCTGACACAAGAAACTTCATAGAAGGCGAGCGAGTATTTCTTGCAAAACATGTAATACTGTGCGGAAAGATTGGAATGGTCATTATTTTGTAAAATATATATGTTAATTAATATTTTGTATGATGTATACCGGTCTACGAATCATACACTTAATGACCTTAGCACTTAATTTTAAAATGAACTATTTCAACAAAACTAGTACCTATTCAATATCCTCATAGGTCGGTAGGGATCAGGTTTTTAACCACAAAATACTTAATTTTGTGGTAACTGAACAATTTTTAAACCAACATTTTGTATCGGTATAATATGTTTTTATTATTTTACAATTATTACTTATAAATTATAACTTTTTCTAGAATGATGATATAATCACAGTAAAGAGTTGGTCATGCAGTCTTCACATATTCGAGACATGCCACATGAAATAACTGGAGAAATACATTGTCAAAATAATAAACTTAATATTATTCGATTCGTTTGTACATGTAAAGCAGGAGCATCTGAATGTTGCAAGCATATTGTAGCAGTATTGTTGTATCTTAATAGGTACATACAACCATTGGTTATACATATTAGGTTTTTATTAGTATTTATAATCAATGATACAACTTACAGTTTTCTTATAAATTCATTAGAAAACTACTGATAAGTGATAGTTTTAGTCTATTCAAGAGTATTTTTTGTTATAATACGACTTATTTAATTTTCCATTCTGTGTGAAGCTAAGAATGTAATAGTTTTTACAATAATGTTTTTTTTTCATTTATTTATTTACACTAGTATTAATACTCCTCCAAACGTTTTATTCATTATTATTACTCAGAAATTACCCCAGCTTGATGCTTTTGTTGTAGAAAATGCTGATGTAGTGCATGAAAACGTAGAAAAAAGACAAACTTGAAAAACATTAGTTCTGGTTAGTATATTCATTACAAATAAATTATTATAGTAGTGTTCAGTCTGTACATAGGTGTAATACATTCAATATAATTAAGAATAACAATTATAATTTCTATTTCCAATGAATGATAATATATTAAACATTGATAAGCTTTTAATATAAATAATATTAATTCAAATTATGTAGATTCTATAGCAGATATCCCCTTCCCAGTGGTGTGTTTTGGTAAAAAAACTTTAGGGTATACGCGCATTTAAAAACAGTCGACTATTGTGTATCTATTGGGATCAAAACTGATCTAATTCAACCGTTCAAAACGACGATCGCTTCGTGACCATTCTCGTCATATAAAAATTTCATATTCAGAAGCATAAACATTTTACTAAAACGAAAATGTATACTCTGTTTTATACCATTTTGTTATTTAATTTATCTTCGAATTTAAAACATTTTTTTCAGGGTTAAATTTATCATTTAAGAAGTAAAAAGTAATTACTATTTATTAAGTAGGCGCTGTCTTAGTAGAGTAGGTACTTATACTAGTTATACTAAATAATAGCTCACACGAACAGAAAAAGTTACATAAATTCATTCAACCATCTTCTGATTCGCTATCATTTTTTTAAAATACCTATATCATCAAAAAAAAATTTCAAAAAACATTTGGTTTTATTATTATTTTTTATTTTTTTTGTAAATCTGTTACATATAACAGGTTTATACATTAAATTAAAACAAAAAATAAAAATGTAAAATACCAAGCAAAAATGTGTAGTTGTCAAGTAGTTATAAAAAAAAAAAAGCCGATAAGATAATGGTGGTGGAAGTTCGTCCTTCGTCTCTTCCCTCCTCGGACAAGATAATGGTGAGGAGGGGAAAGCACTATCTAACATGGGATCACTGGTTTACGATAGTTTAGTTGTATGGTACTTTACATTTGAATGCAATGATAAATCATTGTAAGTTAAGTACAGGATACAGTAGTTGGGTGGGATACACGAGATGCATTGCTAGATTAGGCATTATTGGATAGATTTTGGAATTATTTTATATTATAAAAAAAAAAACGATTCTGAACGAAGATGAAGATGTCAGCCTTAAATTGTAATATATATTTTATTTTAATATCCTAGATTGGGTTAAATTTACATTTGTCTATTCATGTGACTTCTTCATCAATTTTTTTATTAGAAGCTAACAATTGAAATTTTAATACAATTTAATTAATTAATAACAATGAATTACCCTCGTATTTTTTACAATTATGGTAAGCCGAAACTTATGGCCAACCTTGTATTAAAATTTCAATTGTTAGCTTCTAATAAAAAATTTTTTATGAATTCTTACCTACAAAATACATAGCAAATATACATGATTTTGACGAATTTTGTCAATATTAGCACTTATAAACGCTTATAAAAAAATTTTGTGCCTATGTATTTTTATAATTTTTGAATGGGAGTTAGAACAACTTATGTGGACCCTTCTATTAAATTTTCAAGTATTTCGTCCGAGCTGCATTTTTTTTATTAACATTTATAAAAAAAAAAATAAAAAAATCGAATATTTCAAATGCCTATAAATTGATTAAAAATGAGTGAAATCTTTTGAAAATAAAATTATATAAAGAAAATGCCAATATAAGCAACTGATAAAATTTTTAAGTTTCTACAACTTATACTTTTTGAAAAAAAAACAAATAGCAAAATTCGTTTGAGGCTAAACCGTTGTTTAACGTGTTTTTGTAAAAATTTAAATTTCAAACACTCATAAAACTTTTTTGTCTGAATCCGGTAGAGTTTTTTTTGCAGATAATTGAAGAAAAACTAATGAAAAACCTTGTACTAAATTTTCAAAACTTAGTTATAAAAGAAAAAAATTTTACGATTTTTCAACAACAAAATTATTTGCAAATTTTCGCAATTTTTACATATTTCGTATAAATTGGAACTTTGAGCACTTATAAAAAAAATTGTGACTTACGATTTTGGATTTTTTTTTTATCAGTTATGGAACAACTTATAAGAAAGATTAAATTAAATTTTCAAGATTTTCTGGCAAAAAAAAAAATTTTATCGTTATTTTAAAAAAAAATACTTAAAAAAATTGAAAATTTCAATTGTCTATAATTAGCTCAATAAAAGTCAAAATACTTTGAAAATTTAACGGTGTATAGAGAACGCTAATCTAAACATTTGGTGAAAATTTCAAGTATTTACATCTATTAGTTTTTGAGTTATAGCAAAATAAAAAATTTGATTTTGTCGAAAACTGGTTTTGCGTAAAATATACCGTTTTTCCCTCATTTTTTAAGGGTTTTTCCCGGCGCGTTATAAAAATATTGAAAATTTTTAACTTTTGACCCCCCAAAGTACCAACTAGATTCAATTTCCTTTCAGAAAAGTTGCTATATAAGGCAATCGAAGCATTTTTACTGCCCCAAATCGTGTCGACAAACACAAAAAGAAAAAAAAAAAAAAAAAAAAAACACACATCATTGTAAAATCAATACATTCTTCACTCCGTTCAGAATCTAAAAGGTGTTAATTATTAATATTATTATTAAATAATATTTATTATTTAATCTGTTTTTAGCTTTGCCCTTGATTACTTCAATGAGCAATATTACAAAAAAATCTACGTACTGATAATAATTTACATCTACAATAGACAATATTATATATATTTTTTTTTAATACGGATTAGCTATATTTTTATTATTATTGTTATTATTATTATTTATTTTTTTTTTTTATGAAATATATGAGCGTATACGTGCGTATTGGTGTCACTTTTATAAAGTATACGCTAATTTACTAATTTTTCCGGCGGGTATACGTCGTATACCCGCGTATACCCTCCAAACACCACTGCCCCTTCCTCTATCAAATGATAATCTATCAATTTTCCAATTAAATATAAGAAGTATAAATAATCATTTCAATATTTTACGTAAGTTCTTTTTCATATTTAAAGAAGTCAAACATATTTTTAATAACTCATATAAAAGAATTATTTATTTATCCTTGGTACAATCAGTTTTCACTTATGGTATATCAATATGGGGAGGAACTTACAACAATCATCTATCTAGATTATTAACAACTATAAACTGCATTATTAAATATCTTCTAAATCTATCATTTCAAACTAGTACTACATTAATTTATAAAGAACTAAAAGTCAAGGATTTTAGGTATATTTTTAATTTTAATACACTAACTGTACTTTATAAAAATAAAAATTTAATTACCCCTTTTGATCATGATCATTATACAAGATACAAACATAATATTAATATATGCCTACCTAACTATAGTAAAGTGTTTGGTCAAATGAGTGTTTTATATAACGGTCTAAAACTATGTCAAACCTTAAATATTAACATTAGCCATTTTGATAATTTGAAATCATTCAAAAAATATGTTAAAAATCTTGATCTGTCTATTATATAATAAATATGTTGTTATAATTATTTTTGTCTTCATACTCTTATCTTTTACTCTGTTTAAAATATTGTATATATATATATATATATATATATATATATATATATATATATATATATATATATATATATATATATATATATATATATATATATATATTGCTACTTCTTAATGCCAACTATCACTAATTTATTATTTATGTATTTATTTTATGTAATATTATATAAGAACCGCTCCCCCAGCACAAGCTTTGCTTTTAGGGGGTGCTGCAAATAATTATTTTACGTACCTATACAATGTGTTACTTGTTGTTTTTTGCAAACATATATTATATTATTATTATTTAAAATATAGTTGCATAAATCTTGAAAACTATTACACTATTACCGCATAAATTATTTATTTATTTAAAAATGAAAATAATAATGTTTATAGTATAGAATCAAACATTTTATGTTATATTATGTTAAATGTTTTAAATTTGTTTTTGTAGGGCCGTTATTTAAAATTGGTGTTAAGCGAGCAAGTCTATTAACACCCAAATGCAAGTCATTGTATGCAGATAGTGTTTTATTGAATAAACAATTCCGTTGCATGAAGCAAAGATGTCTGGAGTTTAAAGATCGACTTACTGCTGCTGAAAAAATGTCTGATAGTTCAATCAATTCTATACTGTCTAGTCGTATGACTACAGCTGCAGCTATATTCACTAGACTACAACTACGTGAAACAAATACTTCAGCGAAAGGAAGACGTTTTACACTAGAAGAAAAGCTGTTGAGTTTGTCACTGTATAAAAGAGGGGCCAAATCGTATAACATTTTGTCCAAATTATTTACACTTCCTTGTCGAAAAACCTAATCAAATTTGCTATCTAAAATACCTACAGAAACTGGAATCGATAAAACTTTAATTAAAATATTAAAGAAAAATGTAAACAATCTTTCGGATCGTCAAAAATATTGCGTAATAGTTTTTGATGAAATGAGTCTTGAAGCTAGCTTACAATATAACGGCTCTACTGGTTCTATAACAGGATTTGAAGATAATGGAATGTCAAGGACTCAGAATTTTGCTGACCATTCGCTAGTTTTTTTAATAAGAGGAGTTGTAAAAAAATTTAAGCAACCAATATCCTACACTTTTTGTAAGAGTACAACAAGTAGCAATGATTTAGCTAATCAAATAAAAAATGTCATAAGAGCGGTCCATTCTACTGGCCTGAAAATTGTTGCAACTTCTGTGACCAGGGCGCTACTAATACCGCTGCAATAAATATTTTGAAGAATGAAACCAAAGCAGAATATTTAAAAAAAAACCTAAATTACAAAGATGAATTTTATGAAGTGATAGTAGGGACTGAATGTTTGAGAGTGATTCATTTATATGATCCTCCCCATCTTTTAAAAGGCATAAGGAATAACATGCTAAATAAAAATGTTGTATTCACCATAGATGGTCAGCAAAAAGAAGCCAGTTGGGATGATATTGTTGATTTATATAATATTGATAGCAACATAGAAGATGTGAGAATGTTACCTAGACTAACATCTGAACATGTAGAACGTAAAAAAATAAAGAAAATGAAGGTCAAAAACGAGGCTCAAGTTCTCAGTGAACGAGTGTCTTCAATCATGTCATACTTATCGGGTGAGTCATCAACTTTGATAAAATTATTAATTTACATTATAACTGTATTAACTATTATTATCTTTACGCAGGTGTAAAAATTCTCAGTGAAAAAGCTGCAGACACCGCAAAATTGTGTATTTTTTTTGATCATCTTTTTGATTCGGTCAATGGAAATTTTGATAAAATCATTGATGGCAAAATTTACAGGACAGCCGTGAAAAAAAATTGTCCTCACCATAAGCTTTGGGAAGAGTCTTTAAAAATCTTAAACTCAATGTATTTTATCAACCCATTGACAAAAAAGCATACACACCCGCAACCTCCAACACTTAAAAATTGGTCAAAGACCATTAAAGGTACTTTAAATAATAATTATTATAATAATAGTTATAATACTAACTTTTATTTTACTTTGTTTCAACAGGTTTTCAAGAAATTTCAAAAGTAATGCAAGAAAATGGTGTAAGATCAATACTGCTGAGATTCTTCAACCAAGATTCTTTGGAAAATTTTTTTGGTGCAATACGTGCCCATGGTTACCGCCTACCGGAATAATAATCCGACTTGTGAATCGTTTGCGTCATCATACCGATCGTTATTACTGAATAACTTGATGTCTGCTCACTCACCTGGTAGTAACTGTGAGGAAGATTTTGGTGAAGGTACATTAACAACATACCAGTCGTTGATTGATATGTATGCCGATTCACAAGACACTGAAGAGAAAGATGTAGAAGTTAGAGTAGCTGATGGTTTGCCAAAGTTTATTAGTTGTGAGTCTAAAATTTTAAACAATTTAGGTTCACAAACTAAGAACTACATTGCTGGGTATGTGATCAAAAAACTAAATACAGTTCTTTTCCATAATTGCTCTACATGTTTATCACAACTATGCTCATCCACAATTACAAAGGATCATGAGTTAACTGTTGCTAGAGATTATAAACCTGATAACAACTATTTATTAAAATATCCTAATTCAGTCTTTAGCACATTAGTTCAAAATTCAATTGACATTATTGGTCACAATTTACCGGCAATATGCCACCATAAAAATTTAAAAGTTGAATTGACTTACATTATTAATACCAGTTTAAATTTAAATATAATTATATGTGAGGACCACGGTATATTGTTTCCAAAAAAATATTTAAATTTTATTGTAAAATTGATTGTTCATAATTGGTGTACTCAAATAAATCAAATTATGAAAGGCAAAAAGAAGTTGGCACCAACTGAAACTGACCAAATTAAATTAAACGCTTTTAATCGGTATATAACTTTTTCTAAAAGAGTTAGGTATACCTAAATCTATTTAATTATTTAATTTATATCAGTATTCAACATTTTATTTTAATTTTCTAATATTTTATTTGAAATGTAAACAAATTTCTAAACTATTATTATTATTATTATTATTACTATTATTACTATTTTTATAATTAATTAATTTGAAATTATTAATTATGTGTCTGTTGTAATATTTGTTATTGTGTATGTCTAATAATTAATATTTATTATACTAAATGTTTTATTTGAATTGTAGTGTTCAATAAACTATTTAATAGTAACTTATGTGTTCATTTATTTATTGATTTGTAATTTAATTTTTATAATTTGATTGTTATGCTTCAAAACTGTTGGTTTTGGTACTAAAACTGTTGTATTTGAGTACTAATATATTATTATGTAATAAATCATGAATTGATAAAAAATAATATATTTGAGTATTAATATAAAATGTAATAAATCATAAATTGGTATAAAAAAATGTCAATGATTAAACAATTGGGACAGGCCGCCCGCGCCGCCTCGGCACGACGCGCCCCTGCGCCGCTGCTGCATAGTTCTTACATCAAAAACCAGGAGCGCTGTTTGCAATGTTCTGGATGTTAACATTGCAGTTGCCTATCTATTAGTATTCTCATCTATGCCAACACCAGTCGACAGTCTGATTCAGATACATTTTAACTTTTAAGTAAAACTAAAAAAATGATATGGTTTAAACATTTAAAACTCTGAAATATATATTTTTTATATATCACGTTTATTAACTTTAAAATACTACTAAAATGGGTGGTTGTTATGCTGTAAACTGTTCTAATTCACGTAGTAATGGTTTTCGTCTTTTTCGATTTCCAAAAGTCTCTAAAATACGAGCAATTTGGTTACAAAATTGTTGCCGTGACAAATGGCTGGCTACAAATTCATCCGAGTTGTGTGAAGTAAGTATTAGCTTAAACTTTGAGCGCTTAATCATAATTTATTATTAATATTTAGTCATATTAATATTTGTTGTCGTTTTCTTCAGAACATATTATGAATTATACACTAATATCGTATTATAATAGAATATCATTTTATATCTTATGCATAATCCAATAGATTCATCTTGAAGAAAAACAATTTGAACAACGTGGACTGGATGGTTTAAAAAAACTGGAGCCCAATGCTATACCAACACTATTTGATGTACTAAATCCAAAGGTATGCAGTTATTCAAATTTTCTACATTAGATATTTTGATTAATTAAGTAAAATAACAACAGTATTTATTTGATCAACCTAAAGTAATAGAATTGTATAATATACTTTTTTCCAAACGGATATGTATCTATACATTTTAATAGCTGTTAATCGCTGTTAATAATTTGTTTTTTTGCCTTAATAATTTTAAATAATATACTAACAAAAATAAATAATAGGTAATTGAGACCAAAGATTCTGATTTAGCCCATATTCACTCAACATTGTTAAAAGAGAAGCAAGAATTGTTTTTGGTTCAACAAGAAAATAATAATTTAAAAAGGAGACTTCAGGTATGAACACAATAACACGTCTTAACTTATAGACTTTTAGTTTGTCATCATTTAATTTAAATTAAATTGTATGTTTTGCAGATAGATAATAACCAATATAATAGTATAACAGACTATCATTTTTCAAAATTATCAAAGGAAAAACATAAATTGTTATTATTACAAGAAGAAAAGAAATTATGGGAAACAAAATTACAAATGGTCCATGAAGCTTTGGATGAGATTATGTAGAATTGAAAAACAATGACAGTTTTGTAAAGGATTTGCAAGGCTGGGCATTAACGAGTTAAAAAGTTAAGTTAATTTTAATTAAGTTATTTTTTACGTTACAATTACAAATTAACTTTTAACTTAATAAGTTAACAAAAAATTATTAGTAACTTTTAACTTAACTTAACTAAAATTATTTTATATTAACTTAACTTGACCAGTTAAAAAAATTAGTTAACTTGCCCAGCCTTGAGTATTTGAGTAAAAAAAAATGTATTTAAGTACCAAATTTTTATTGGAAGTATTTTTTTATAATATTATTGTTTATACAGTAAACTCTTGTTGTGTTGATTCTCGAGGAGAATGGAGAACAGTACGAGGTAACGAAATATTCGAGATACCGACGTTTGACATTTTTTGAGTTTACTGCTTAATTTGGATTAACCTTAGTAAAATAATAATTATTAATTTTTTAAATTTATTTTACTTTTGTGAATTTTAAATTTCAAAATTTGTTTCTTTTTAGTTACAATATAAAAAAACATTATTATATTAATATAACAATAATTCTTTCAAGTTATGAAATTACAAATAATTTTATTTTAGACTAGTTTAGTAATAGGTACTTATACTTATTATTAATTTATCACATCAATGTTGTTATAATGAGTACAATAACATAATAGTTATAAAATAATAACAGCGTCTTGTATTAGAACAATAGAAAATAACAGGTTTGATAAATATTTAATAAATACAATTAACTAATATTATATAAAATATAATTAAAAGTATACACAAATATAATAATAATAGTTATTTTACATTAAGTTTTACAGCCTAAATTAACTTGTACAATATAAATATTAAAAAAAAAAAAACATAAACATAAAACATATAAACATTTTAAACTAAAATAATTAATTTATAATATATATATATAATTAATTAATCACAAACATCACAGGTTTATCTTTTTTTAGCTGTTGCTGTGCCATATATATTCTTTCTTTTTTTTGAGTTTACTGATAAGCTTATTGTAGCATACGATCTTATCGTAAAAAAGTGCTTTAAAATTCTTTCTTTTATATTACAGAATTTTAAACATGTAGGAAATTCAATAGATAAATCATTTATTATTTTATTTATTAAGGTATGAGAAGAATTATGCATTATATATGTCTTGTGATCATTTCAAATATAGAAGTTCACAATTACAAATTATCATAAATAGTTCCATGCATGGATGTTTCAATCCACCTTTATTCAGTAAAGTTGTGTACGTCTTAATACTCTCAAACAATTCATCATTAAGTGTATTTTGCTGTAACTTAATCTCACATCTTTACAACAATGTTTTAACAACATATTGGTTGTACTTCCAGCAAGGTGGTATAAACTATTTAAGTCAATTTTACTTATGCATGTTAATATATGGTTAATAGTTTCTGTTTTAAATGCATCACTAGGAAGGTTACTAGAGTTATGTGTAAACATGTCACTAAAATTAATAATACTACTGGGAATACTCTCATAACCAGGATTCTGGAAGAAATCTATAAGATAAGTATCACTGTCCGTTACATAACTACTTCTTTTAACATCGGAAATAAATTGAGAAACTGAGATTATTTTTAAACTACTGAGACACTGGGTGGCTATAGGAGTTGCGCCAGATTTTCGGCGAATTTGAGAAAAAACATTTTCAATTGCGTCTTGGGTGAATCTGTGACACATCAAGAAATAAAAGCTACAATTGAATAGAGTTTCTGCAATATCTATCAAAGATAATGATGCCATTATAAAACCAACATTTAACGGTTTCCAACCATTTCCAATAGTTAAGTTTTCAAATAAAGTAATCACTTTTTCTAAAAAATCATATTTAGATTCTTTATTATTTTTCGTTATTGATATTTTCCTTAGTTTTGAGGCTGTCAAAATGAACCATTCATCAATTATTTGGATAAAATGTGCTGTTACTAAAGCGTCTTGAATTAAAGTTCCTAACTTGACGGCTGTTTCAAGAGCAACTGCAGTCTTTAATGAAAAAAATCTAATAGCTGATCCAACGTTCATTTTTTGAAAATTATCTAGGAAGATATCTTCACGTTTCAAGTGATGTAAAGATCTAAGTTCTTTTTCTCCATTAATTTCATCTGTCCACAATTTAGTAACATAAGACCCTTTAACTATTTGAGAAGGAAGATTATTTATAACACAGTAAGTTGTGGGTAAAACTATATCCCCTTTTAGTGTGGCACATTTTAAATTTTTGATTAAATGACATACATCAGGAGTAATGAAAATATAATGCCCATTGTAGAAGAATTTATTTTCTCTAATACCGTTTTTTTTATTTTTATACCCAAAACTGTCCAAAGTGCTCGATTGCTATTACCCATATCCGATGACAATGATAATACTTTAATACCAAAACTCTCAACAAAATTAATACATTCAAAAATACAATTTTTGAAATATTCATTATTAACGACACCATCTGTCACATGAGCACCTATAATTTGTTTCCAAGTATGTTTAATACCTTTTATTAAGACTACAAGTAGTTTGTTCCCTACTTTGGTGGAATTTCCAATGGTTATATTTTTATCATAACTTATGTGTGGGCTGATTTTCATTTCGTCCACTGACAGACAACAAACTTTATCACTTTCTTCCATACAGGAAACTTTATGTTTGAGTGGGTCAAGTAAATCAGTTAACACTCCGAAATTTAATTTAAACTGACGCAGTCTTCTTGTTAACGTGCTATAAGCAGGTAATGGATATTTTGTTTCTCTAAGATAATCATAACCGTGTACACCTAAGGAAATTCTCATTTTTAAACCCTTAATTATAGTCTTGTTTGCCCACTTTTGAGGCGGTTTATTTATAGCCATAATTTGGTCATCACTCAAGAAAGTATTTAATAATTCATTACTTTTTTGAACTTCATTCTTTAAGTGTTCAACTTCCAGCTGAGCTAACTTCTTTTCTTCTTAATTTTTTTCAATTTGTTGAATTTCTATTTTCATCCTGTCATTTTCATCTTTAAGACGCCTTATTTCCGCTCTGGTTTTTTCAAGTTCTTCCTGTGAAGCAAAAGGAAACGTTGAAAAACTATATCTATGTATACATATAAATATTATATTATAATATTCAGTTTATATTGAGAGAACATTGTACCGACGTGTGTTATCTCAACTCTCAACAGTTTCAAAAAGATCATAACTTTCTTAAAAATAATATATCCTATCCTCTTAATTATATATGTAAGCCCATAATTTAAATTATCATATCTTTACCAATAACCTTCACAATTTACTAGTAACTTATTCAAATTACATAAACCAACACGCATCAAGTATTTAAGCTGCAAAATAATAAATATTTTAACTATAATTTATAAGACTTACTATTGAATCCAGTACCAAACATTGCTCACTCAAGCAGCTGCTAACCGGCTCAGAATTTTCATCACCGATGATCACATTACTTTCTATCAACTAAAATACAAAAAAAATTTAATTTAATTAAAAAATAACTTAAATTTAAACTTACTTTAGCCTGTGACAACCTTTTTTCAGCCAAAGAAACATTTTTCTTAAGATTATCACTGTTACAATTGCGTGTGATCTATAAAATAAATAAAAACCACAAAATTGTAGCATTTAAATTAATATATTACATAATATAGATTAAAATAACTACTTTTCATAATCATTACATATTTTTATATATAAATTATGTAACAAAGCATATTTTTTATTATAATTAATTTGTTTTAAAAATTAATTAGGTATGCTATAATATACCTTATACAAAGATTTTCTTTCAGTTTCCAACAAGCGAGGTGCATTTGGTACATCAAATAATGTTGGTACAGCATTTGGTTTGAGTTTTTTTACACCATCCAAACGATGTTGTTCGAATTGTCCTTCTTCGAAATGGATCTATTGGAATATGAAAAAAAAATAAATAAAATAATAATAAATAATAACTATGTTCAAAAGAAAACGACGAAAAATATTAAAATTACTAAATTGTATTTATAAATTATGATTAAGACTTCTTAACTATACTTACTTCACATAACTCAGAAGAATTTGTAGGCTGCCATTTGTCACGGCGACAATTTCGTAACCAAATTTTTCGTCTTTCAGGGTTTCTTGGAAACCGGAAAAGACGAAAACCTTTATTACGATTATTAGAACAGCTTACCGCTGTACAACCTCCCATTTATTATACCAGAATTTTATAGTTTCACAAACAATATAAAACTTACATAATATATTAATATAAATTATAAAATGACTATAATATTTAAAATTTCCGTTTATAACGTTCAGGCTCGTTCAGCTGAATGGCCTGAATCTGTTATCAATTGTCGCAAAATGGCGGACGATCATACCCATATTTATAGTGCCTTACTATCAGATGGCTGTGTCGTACAATAAAGTGATAACAAGTATTGATTTTTCAAATGTTTTGTTTTTGTATTTTTAAATGTAATTTTAAAGTGACGTATTATTAGTGTTTAACGATTTTTATTTGTTTTATTATTTTAATTTTTGATTCAAAATCATGAATAACAAACGAAAACGCGATCATAGTTTCGAATATTCTGAAAAAGCCTTACTTGTAAATCTCGTCACTGATCACTTCAAAGTGATTGAGTCAAAGAAGACCGACAGTGTAAATGTTAAGATGAAGAATGCGGAATGGGTCAAAATTGCCGATGAATTTGCTGCAGGATCCTCTATTTATTCAAGAGACTCCTGCAGTCTAAAAACGTTATGGGAGAACTTAAAAAGAAAGGCCAAGTTGGCGATTGCTGCACAAGCAGATAATCAATATGGCCAGGTATTATATTTTATATCGTTAAATGTCATGCACTTATTATTATTAATTGGTATTGTGTATTTTTCCCAGGAGGAGGAAAAGCCAAAAATATTCTGTCGGATCCTCTAGTTGATACAGTGATAAGTCTCATACGTCCGGATGTTGAACCATTCAAAAACCCTTATGATGACAATGACGATATTATGAGTCAATCTGGTACGTTCATTTACTTTTTTTTTCACTAAAACATTATTCAAAATAATTATTTTATTATCAAAAAATGTATAAATTGGCTTGTGGTTTAAGAATCATTTTTAATGTTACAATAATCAACAAAAATTATTACTGTTATTATATGATAATTTTTATATTATAATATATTTTTTAAATTTTATCTCACAATCATTTACCATGCAAGATAATTATATATATATATATATATATATATATATATATATATATATATATACAAGCACACAATCAGTTGTTTATGTGTTATAATATCAAATATGTCTATATAATATTATGTAGGTACTAAAATTTTAACACATTACAGGTATTTATGACTTTGATGAAAACATTGTGGAAGAAGTAGTTGATATGAGTGACAAAGTAATTTACTATAACCATTGATTAAATATACATAGATAGCCTATAGCTATACGCAATATGGAAACCCGTAAATTAGTACGGATTATGTGACAATAGATAGCGTTGGTAAATACTAAATTGTACACAATACACAAACCGGTAGAATAAAAATAAACCGCGATAAGAAGAATTCCAAGAATATAAATTAAATTGAATATTGTTATTTACTAAATCCACAGAATATTACATATATATTTAATCAATGCTAAATCTGAATGACTAATCATATTATAATGTTATTTTATTTTCGAATATTCTGTTTTCTCATGGCACTACTATGATGATTGCTGAATAAAGTTAAGTTTAAAATGTTAATTTTAAGTAAAATAATTATTTTTTTTCAAATAATAATTATTCAAAAGCAACTCAAGCACACTAAGGAACATTATTGATTTATTTTATATTTAATCAATGCGAATACACGCACCGTAGTTAATTTATTTTATATTTTATCAATGAGAATATAGGTACCATAGTTGATTTAGGATCTAGCAAAATATTTTTATTTTAAATAAAACAACTTTAAAACTTACATATCCATCTAAAATTATTGATAGTAAATTTTAAAAAGGCTGTGATTTTACACTTTTGCAAATTAACAAACACATATAGTCTATTCCAAATAAGACCAGGCTACGGCGGCGACCAGATCTCGTCGGGCGGCGGTCAGGCTCCACCTATTTTACTGATAACGTGTACTGACGTACGTATGTGATTATGTGGTGCGCGACTGCGCGAGTGACGGTACGGAAAAATACATCGCGACGTACCGCTCCGCACTCCATCTGTTTCAGAGTATACAATGCAATCTAAGTTATTTGTTCAGGTCACTGGTTTACGATAGACTAATTACGTCGCGGCGGTCGCTCTAGCTGTCGGGCCGCGGCGGTAAAGTTCGAGGTCCGTGCTCGTAGTGAAGCCACGCCCATGCGCACAACTTGGCCGCCGTAGCCTGGTCTTATTTGGAATAAAGTATAGATACATTATTTTATAATCAAAAATTAAAACAAAAGTAAACACAGGTTGGAACAGATCTAAAATATTAAAATTTAAGACAATAACAATTTTAAATAAAAGTATAGTATAGATAATATAAATATAATTATTACATTTTACGTACTTAAGAGTTTAATGATAATCTATAAATAATAATAATTAAACACTAATAAAACATAAAAAAAAGTAATTAAAAAACTTCAAAATAATGTTACATAATAATAGGTAGGTAGTTAGGTACCTAATAATTATACACTAATTAGAGAAATGAGGATCAAACATTCTTTAAAATCTTAAGTTTAGCAACTGTTTGGTTTTTATTATTTTTAGACTTCCAATTAAAATCTCTAAGCAATTTACAGTTGATCAAATGTAAAATAATGAACTCTAGATGAAGTTGACATTCAGTTTTCAAATTAAAATAAGATGGAACTAGTTTTTTGTAAATTATTCTTTCAATCGTTTTTCCGATTTTATTCATAAATGGTTTTTCAGCTACTATATTACCTAATATTAATTGACACTCTGTAATGAATTTTCTAAAATTATCGGTTGGTTTTTTTAAATAAAAATTTTCTGATTTTATGCCGTAGTTTTTACAAAATATTAAATAGTCCGTTTGTTTATTATAGTTTACTGGGTCTAAAGTTAACATTAAATTTTGACAATCAACACAATTAAATTTTTCATAACATTTTTTACCTAAGTAACCACTAAAATAACTATCTGAGCAAACAGAAAGAGTCACGATAGGCTTAACTAAATTTTCATTTCTTTTACCCAGTGGTGATATTGAAAAAGAAGAAAGACTAGAGTCGGATTGTTCGTCTTCTTCATTACCGGTAGAGTCATCAGTTGGTTTTATAATTGTATTTGTATCAAACTCAAACATAACATTACGATCGTCATCTGCTTCACAATTTGACAATGCAGATGGTTTCATCAATTGTATATTAGATAACATTTTAAAAGTAATTCTAAATGCCTTTGCTGTAGGGTTTGTATTATAACCACCTCTTTGGCGAAAAACGAAAAATGTATTTTCAATTACATCTTGATTTAATCGCGCCGTTAACAAGTATTCAAAACCTAATTTTGATTGTTCTTCATAAATATTAATGACCGCATTAATTGTCCATTCTAATCCATCAAAACTGTATGGTCTAGAATGGCCACTGCATTTTTTTAGACTTTGGCACCATGTTTTTGCACTTTCTAAAAATTCGAGTTGTTTAGGTCTCTCTTTTGATATTGCACACATGTAAGGATTTGAACTGTACAATGATCGACTATTTAAACAGTCAAAAAGATTATTAACAAATGTAATAAACTCAGCAGTAAACAATGCTGAAGATGATTTAAGTTCGCCAGTTTTTATACAAGTTTTAATTGCTACACTCATTGTATTGCTAAATATTTGTAAAGCCAGTTTACAGCTCATTTTTAATGAGATTAATACGGGATTAATATGACTGTCCGCTATTTTAAGAAGAGCTCGACTTGAAGTACTTTGTTTATCAATTAAATATGTTTGTTTGATGTCCGAAAATGAAACTTTATTATCTAAACAAATTATATCGCTTGATAATAAATTATTTCTTAAATTTTTAAAAAGATGTGGTACGTCATATATGGCAAAAACTTTTATATTATTAACTATAAACCATGGTTTCTCTTTTGTTAGATTAAGTTTGTTAAAAGCAGACCTGTTATTCGGGCCTTGATCACATACAATGGCTCTAACTTTTAACCCACAGTTCATTAATTGTTGTACATGATCAACAATCAGCTTACTCAAAGTAGTTGCTTTCATTGATGTAGCTGAAAGAAAATACGAAACAGGCATTTTCCAGCTAGAATACATGCCTCTAATTAAAAAAACCATAGCTTGAGTAGCTAATGCGTTACTACATCTTTTTGTACCCAAATCTTCATATCCTTCAACAACATCTAAATATTTGGAGTGCTCTAAGAACTTTTTAATTTTCATTTCGTCAAAGACCAGAGTACAATATTTTTCTTCATTTGATATTAAACCGACTTTTAACGTAAGTTTTTTTAAAATAATTAAATTTAAGCCTGGCTTAAATTTATAAGAACTAATTAAACGTCTAATTGTACTGACCCCTGGTAGATTAATTTGTATGTTTCTTAAAAACTTATAGGCTGACGGAGATTTGTAATAAAGTTTAAGCGCAAAGTTTTGTTCGTCTTTTGACCATGGTTTTTTTGACATTTTACCTCTCATAATTTGCATATTTACTAATATTTGAGCATCTTTTGATGGAAAACGCAAGGATTTTGTAACATCATGAGAACGAAATAAATGACGAGCGTTACTTAAACTTTTACGGAGCTTTGATATTGTCGAACGTTTACTTTTTAAATTTTTTCTTAAATTTTCTATTGTTTTTTTAAGTTTCTCTATTTCCTGTTTAGAATCTTCGTTTGTATTTACAAATAACTGAACTGGTTTAAATTTGAGGGGACTAGGCATATTAATTTAATTTTGAATTAAATGTTGTGTTTTTGGAGTAAGAATTGGTGTTGTTTGTTCTGATACACGAGAAGAATTTATTTTAGTCGGTGTTGGAATATAAATAGATTTTGTGGGAGAGTATTGCTTTGAAGTTGACATTGAAGGTGAGTTATGCTTTAAAGTTTTAGATGAATACGTTTTTATTGCAGTGGCGGTTTTGGGGGTGAGGCAAGTGAGGCACCGCCTCACTTGTAATTTTCAGGAAAATAAAAAATATTTGTTTCTTCAGGTATATTGGTATTTTGTACAATTTTGAATTTTAATCATATACTTTAATTTCAATTTTTTACTTATAGTTTTCTTACATTAAATTCTTTAGAATTAAAGTTTAATAAACAACAATATTGAATATTATTTTTCTGTACAAAACTTGTTCGAAAGCGTACTGTAACGTAACTATAAGTAGCCGTTTCATTTAAATATTGCACCCGGCGGCGCGGCGCCGTCACCGCTAAAGCGCTGTGACCGTCAGAGGCGGTAGCCGCTGTCGCCTAAGTTTGTAAATGTGAGGTGTGTCTACGCACACACATGTAAGCTCGTAAAATAGTGTCAATAGCGCATGCGCAGACCGCCGCTAGAGGCGACTAAAATCACCTAACCGCACAACGTTGGCCGCCGCGCGCCGGGTACATAAATTGTATACAGCCGCGCTACTTTCTAGGTGGGGGCTGCACGCTGTAGTCACTGATACCACGATTCAAATTATTTTTAGATTATCTTAACAATTCCGTCAATCAGCATATGAGTGGAAAGGAGTTTCTCCTGTCTAAAACTATTGATTATCATTATAGAATAGAATCTATTCTATAATCAATGCTAAAACGTATAAAAACATATTTGCGCAACTGTATTTCCGAACATAGATTGAGTTCTCTTGCTATAATTTCAATTAAAAAGGAGTTAATTGATCAACTTAAACACAGTGGAGCATTTTATGATGAAGTCATAAGTATATACGCGAGTAAAAAAAATAGAAGTATCGATTTACAATATAAATCATAAAAACATATTAGGTATATAATAATATGTTAAATCATATATTTCGTATATAATATGTTATTCAATAAAATGTATATTGTATATTTGTATGGTATGTTTTATTATAAAAGGTTTATGTCAGGTTATTATTATTATTATTATTTTTTTATATGTCATATTACACTTACATTTTGTTAATTAATTATTATGTATTTATGTTTTATGTGTGTTAAATACTGTAAATATATGTATATAGTTAGGGAGGGGTGCATGGAAAAACCTCTACGTGGTACACCCTAGGCCAGTGTTTCCCAACTTCTTTAACTCGCGGAAACTTTGCAGGAGCTTGAACTTTTTGTGGAACCCCCATATTTTTCTACAGTAGTAATGCTGACATATGTTTTCTATACTTGAATGAGTGGGTTGTCAGATACTTCCGGCACAAGGTTTTCACGGAACCCTTGACGCCGGCTCACGGAACCCTTAGGTTCCACGGAACACCAGTTGGGAAACACTGCCCTAGGCAACAGTATTGATCTAATCATAACTGGCTAATCTTTCCGTTCCATTTTGATAACCCATACCATTTAAAGAATACATTAACATATGTTGTTCCTGTGTTAGAGTAATTGAGTATTTACTATTTGATATTTTTCCGCCTCATGTAAAATTACATGTCAAAAAAATAATTAAATATTATGAAAAATGTACACAGTATTTTTTAATTTTTTGATTTTTTTTTTAACGTAAGTATCAAATATTATAGCTACGTAAACAAGTGTTGTGATGTAGAATACTTTCGCGGGCCAGATTTTAAATGATGGCGGGCCGGATTTGGCCCGCGGGCTGTAGTTTGGCCACCACTGATCTATATAATTGTCAACCAAATAATCGGAAAATTCAGTTATTTTGTCATTCTCAGGTTTTAGTTCACCAAGATCTATAGCAAAAACGTCGCCTACCTGAAAATAAATCACTGTTTAATTAAAAATTATAATTATTTTATAATAAATTAATGAAATCAAAATTTTACTTCTTCTGGATGCAGAAATGGAAGGCCAAATATGCATGTGAGATATTTTCCAATCTCGTCGTTTTTAGAAGCTAAGCCAATTTTTTGTATTTTACGCCACCAAGCTTATAAATGAAATATACAACCCTTAATTTCTATTTGTGGCCATACTTCAAGTAATACATTATGAATGGATTTTTCAAAATCAACAAAACACATTTTTGGTTCAAATACTTCCACGGACTTCAAACATTGCTTACGTAATTCGGCAAAAGCTCGTTTATATTATACTTGACTTTTATCTCTAAGCAAAAAAAATGCTAAGGGTATATAATAATTATTTATAAAACCAAGTATTTTAAAAAATTGGCAAAAATATTGAACACAATAATCAAAAGTACCATCCACGTATATTGTAGTGAACTTAAGAATTTGATATTTTCATCACACGAAAACATCACAAAACCATTTAATGGGTCATTTACCATTAAAAAGTTCTCACCCTTAAATGTCTTAATCTCAATGGATGATAAAATATTATGGATTTCATTCGCGTCTTGTGGCAATTTTGGATATGTAGAATTCCTAGCGTGATTCATATTATTTTTTATGTAAGTTACGTCTGAGCTTGATAATGTACTTACATTCCACTTTTTCATCTCGTCATGAAATAATTTTGCAGGTCGTTCGGATTTGTCATGTCCACCTTTTCCTGGGTCTTCCTCGTGGTCTTTTTCCCATTGGTTTCCAATTTAGAATTGTCCTACTTATATCATCCTCGCTTCTCCGCATCGCATGTCCTAACCATTGGATCCTTTGTCCTTTTACAAAGCTGATAACTGGCGCCATACCCAATTCGTGTTGTAGTTCTTTGTTGTATTTTCTTCTCCATATAGCATTGACGTTATCCTAATTTGGTCCACATATTGTCCTCCAAATTCTATTTTCACGCTTCACAGCCATATTTAAATGTTATGAGTCATAACTTATGACTATGAGATTCATTTCACTAAACTATAAATCATTAGATTGGTTTAAATTGGCGACGTGATGTATGGGTCTGGAGTTTAAAAATTGAATACACAAGTATATTTCGTATGATGGCTATTATTGTTTTTAGATCCCTTAATACATTGGAGAAGGAAAATTTTAATTATGTTTTTGCGTTGAAGACGAGCGTCGAGCGCGGAGTCTGACGCGGTATCTGCTTATATGCCTAAAAGGACGAGTACCGTGTTTTACAATATATCGATAAACTCATACCAATATCAAGTTAAATAAAGGTATACATTATATTATTATATGATACTAGCATTAAATTTACTGATTCTAATGTTTTTATTTTAAATATATCGATATTTTTTCGATAATTTGAATATAAATGTATACTCTGTTCAAAATAAGAAACCTAGACGGCGGCGACCAGTTTTCGTAGCTGGCGGTCAGACTACGCCCATTCTTCTCCCCACCAAATCAACCACTTGCTCACCAGCTCGGCCTACTACGCGCGACGCAGCTGGTGGCAGGTGTTCACATGTACGCGACTTTTCGTTGAAAAGTACGCACACACAGCTCGCCGCACGGCGTGAACAAGGTATACAATGCATTTTAAGTTATGTGTTCATGTCACTTATCAAAGATAGACTAATGAGTCGCTCCCGCCGAAGCGGTACGGTGGCATTGATTTATGTCCGTGCTATTAGTCTAACCACGCCCCTGCGCAGTAGCTGGCCGCCGTCTATGTTTCTTATTTTGAACAGAGTATAGAGTTCTATATTGTTGGTTATTTACGAGTTGAATAGTTGATGTTGATCAGTGTCAAAAATTATTTCCTGACGACAGCATATTGGTTTATTTACTTGGTTAATCCCCATTTTTTATTATTTGCACGATTATAATTTGCAATAAAAATGAATATATTTCGATTGAACGACAAAATTAAATTGGTAATGGACGAATTTATGGAAAAAAGCGGTTCTGAAATGGAATAGAGTGAAAATTCTGGTTGATAAATTTGCGATGTTTGAAATAAATTTTAAAAAGTTTTAAAAATATTTTCAAAATCAAAATGTAGGTACTTATTTTTTTAGAAAATGAAATACCAAGACGTTAATTTTGATAATGATTTTCATGAATCGGTTAATGTATCATTACGAAAATGAGTATGAAAAAAATTAATATCTGTTGTTTTTATTCCTATTCTGTAAGTTCTATTTAGCTTTTATTATAAGTGTAGGTATAGTTATTATTACAGTATTTATTATCTATAACGAAATTTAAATATAAACACATAAAAATAAATACATAATTATTTTTATTTAAAAATAAAACAAAATATACAACTCAAAATGTGTGTTTTTATTCTATATTGTTAAAATTAATTATTAAATGATATTCAAGTTTTTCTTCGGTAAAACTGTGCTGTCTATCTGTTAATAAATGCTTGTATATTGGAAATGTTCGTTCAACATCTACCGAAGTTATTGGAGCAAATTTAAAAGAGCTTAAAATCATTGGATCTTTATAGTTTTGATCTAGTTGAACCACTTCCGCTTCCCCTATTAATACTTTATTAATGTAACGTAATACTGTTAGGCCTTTGTTTTTGGAAAAAATATCATTTAATTTTGTTTTTAATGTTGCCCCTTTTGGTCCAGGAATAATGCTTATTTTTTCTTCTAATTCACTTATCAAACAAAAACTCTCAGATAAAAGCATATTTTGAGTTTCAAGTTTTTTTTTGCACAGGAAATCCACTCACGTATTTTAGAACTAAAAGAACTACTAACTTTTGGCATTTTATATTTTCGATTTTTTTTTTTATATTAGTATAATTTTTTCGGTACGATAACTAAACAATGTCGACGTCAATTGCTTGGTTGTGACTCGAGAACCGTTACTAAATGTTCATTTCATAGTTTTTAGGTACAAGGTTATATTACAAAATTAAATATAACATCGATAATAACGATAAAACGATTACTGAGTGATTAGATTACAGCAGATAAGCTATTTTTAATACGACAGAATTGCGTCGACCATTTCTAATGTATCCTACCGACCAAAATTTTTTTTGTCAAAGCGCATTCATTGAAATATGCAACGAATATGCATTTACGGTCAAATATGCAAAAAATGCAAAATAAAAATTTAGCAATGGATTCCAATTAGTATGATTCGTAAAGATTATTGACAAGAATTTAAAAAAGTGAAAAGGAAAGAAATATGCAAAAACATACAAATCCGGGCTCTAGTTATTAGTGACAAAAACTGTAAGAGAAAAGTCACAAGAATAAGAAAAACAAAATGTGTAACAATAAAATACATACCTAATAATTTAAATAATATAAAAACAAATTCAAAAACTTTAAGTAAAACAATATGTTTATAATTGTATAAGTAGTTTAGAAATGGGGCTTCTGGCCGTGGAATTTCACGTTTTATTTTTTAAGCGGGAAAACATCGGTGAAAATCGAAAAATTTGGCTTCTTTTTAAAAATCAATTTGGCTTCTTTTCTAAAAAAAATGGATGACCGTAGTTTTCTAGGTTGATTTAGCTTCTTTTCAAACAGCTGATTTGGCTTCTTTTACAACATTTTTTTTTTAAAGAAGCTAAATTTATACTTTTTTCAAACGTCTGATTTGAAAAAGAGAAGCTAAATTTATACTTTTTTCAAACGTCTGATTTGGTTTCTAAAGTTGAACCGTATTATATATTAAAATAATTAATTTTTTAGGAATTATGGAAATGAAAATACATATCATTTTTTTTTTTACACATTTAATTCATACATAATTAATTTGAATAGATTTTTATTTTATGTACACTGAGATAATATATCATTTTTTTTAAATCATACAAATGAATACACATAGGTACTTAACACATTTCATTTTAATGATACATAAATTATGTACGTTAAGATAAATATTTTACTTTTTTAGAGTTTATACAAGTTTCTTTACTTCTCTGCTAATAGGTACATATTCCACAATACGATCATGTATTAAAAGACAATAAGCACTTACACCATCTAGATTTTCTAAAGCTTCAATTTCTATACTAACATCAACAGTAGAAGCTGTACCTGAATCGTTCTGTTTTGAAGTATCTATCACGACAATCGGTGCCTTAGACTCAAAAGTAGCTGGACTTAATATTGGTTTACCTTCATTTTTACCATAATACGATTCTTGAAACGATGCATACATACTATATAGTACTGCATAATTTTTTCTATCAAAATTCAAGTTTAAATTATCGTACGGATAAACAACAGAATTTAGCATAACTTTAATGTTAGTTATTTTACAATGTTGAAATAAACTAGCATCAACTCCAATATTGTTTTTCCGGTTTTTCTGTAAACCTATTATAATATATCGAGGTTTTTCTAATTTTGAGGCAGTTTTTAAATTCCAAACCACGTTTTTAGTTTTACCAAGCTCGGGGTATTCATAAGTTTCAAACGATCTGAATGGAATAAACAAACTTTTACCTTTTTCTACGATTTTCATTAACTTTAACCGTTCTGAATCATCTACAGTAACATGTGGGATTTTCCAAACTACTTTATTGAGTGTTATAGAACCGGTTGTTGCTGAATTAAGTGCTTTAGTATGTAAACTATTTAAATCATTATTACATCTCGTTAAAATTAATTCTATACGAGCATTTATCAATATTTTTTTAAAATCTTCAAAAAACCCCAGCCAATATTTTAACGGTATACAAAAACTAAATTCTCCACTATCATTCACTATACTACTATCTTGTAAAATCCAACCTGCATTATGATAACTATAATAATTGTTTAAAGTACATGATAAATATGCTTTTAAAGAACTGGTTATTCCTAGTACACGGGTTCTATCAACTTCTACACCATTAATCTCTAATCGGACTTGATCAAATAGAAACGATAATCCATTATTTGATAAATTTACTTTGAGTGGATCTTCTATTTTACCTTCGATAAAAAGGAAACTTTCATGTAAATACGGATATACATCTGTTTGTTGAACCCCAATTCGTATTTCATCGTTAGGTTTAAACGAATTTGTATACGGAATGTATGAATGATATTCAATTTTACTAATTTTCGAATCTGTATTATAATTCGAATCAATATCTAAAATATTACTATCGGGCATTTTGTTTTAATTTGAATCCTAACTGTTTTAATATTTGTTTGCTTTTACGAGTTAATTTTATATTTCTTGGTTTTCTTTTCGATACTTTTGATGATAATTCAGTTGAACAACTGATCGGTTTGATTGCTTGCAACTGCTTTATATTCTTAAATATTAAACCCATTTTTTCAAGATTTACAATGTCTAATGTGTAACACAACTGTTATTTTCTCTTCGAAATTATGAATTGGATTATTTTCTTGATCGACTAAACTGATATTTATAGTATTAATAACTTCAGTATTAAGTTTATAATAAATTAAATTTGTTGGTGACTCGACTATTTTAGCACCCGACCTTTCACGAGGAAAAAATTCATAAATCGAGTGAGATTGTATACCATTATCGAATGAACCATTTGCTATATTACACAAGACTTTTATAGAATTAACAGCGTTTATATCAATATTTTTCGATGCTCTAAAATGTGTAACACCTTCATTTCCATACAATTTCTTTTTAAAACCTAATAGACTCGCTAGACTGTTTTCGATTGTGAAATCTACTGGATAGTTACAATCAATTACACATTTCATACGAGTGACATCAGTGTTCATAGTAAAATCTATAGGGTCATAATATTTTTTATAATTATCCATCACACTGTTTATACGTTCATTATCTTCATGAATTTTACTAGAAATATATTGGGTGATATCTTCAATCTCGTAACAGCCAAAAGGGAGTTTAATATCTAAATTATGTGTAGGTGTAATAATTCGAATATTGTTATTCGTCTCATTCACGTTCGGAAACGTATTATATGTGTGTAAACATAACATCGCAATTTCCGAGTTTTCTTGTAAATTTATCGATGGGAAATAAGTTGATGACAAAGATGTCATTTTACCAAACAAGCTCACAGTAATTGATTCGTTCATATCACCGTTTTTTTTTTTTTAAGATTTAATAGTTCTAATATGTAGAATAATCGTTACTTTTGCGTCAGAGTTTTGAATAGGATTATTTTCCTCATCGACTAAATCAATTTTTATTTTTTTAATAACTGCTGTCTTAAGTTTATAATATATTAAATTATTCGGTGATTCAACTATTTCTTTTTCTAAAATCGGTTGAGGAAAAAATTCATATATTGAATGAGATTGCTGTCCATTGTCTAATGAGCCTTTAGCTATATTACACATAACTTTCTTTCTTTTTTTTTTTTTTTTTTTTATTAAGCCGCAACAACAATGGTTATTGGCATTTAAACGTAATTACATTAATATTTTTTAACAAAAGTAAGATACATTAAAAATAATATATACATGGTAATAGGGTAAGAAGATTACAATAAAAAAAAAAAAAAAAAAAAAAAAAAAAAAAAAAAAAAAAAAAAATATATATATATAGATACAAAGATAAATAGATAGGTGGATACATGATGATAAGAGGTATGTTTGAAATATATCTAGGTTATATTAGGTGATATAATCTCGTTAATTTTAAATAGTTAATTATTTGTTTTATATTGCTTGACTGTGGACTAAGGGCTTCTTCCAGGTTGTCTGATATGTTGAGGTTGGTTCTGATGTCTGCGAATTTATGGCAGTGGCATATTATGTGTTCAACCGTGAGGGTTTCACCGCAAGTTTGACATTGTTCGGGTTCTGATCTGTCCATTAGGTATTTATGGGTCACCCATGTGTGGCCTATCCGTAGTCTGTTTAAGATTACTTCCTGGCGTCTGGGTAATAAGTAGGATGGCCATGGGGAGACTGTGGGTTTTATTTTATTAAGTTTGGTGTGGAGGGTTGACCATAGGATCTGCCATTGAGTTAGAATGTGGTTGTCGATGGTGGTTTTGAGGTCCAGCAATGTACAGGTGTGAATTTGGTGAGAGAGGTGAGAAGAGATGGCTTCTTTGGCAAATTTATCAGCCAATTCATTTCCTCGGATTCCGACGTGGCTAGGTACCCAACAGAAGATGATGGTCTGCGCATTGGTTTTGAGGCGGTGTATCTGGTTGTGGATTTTTTCGGATATACTGTTGGGTTGGTGGATATTAAGAATACTGGTTAAGGTGCTGAGAGAGTCGCTAAAGATTATGGCTTTTTTCGTTTTATTTTCATATATTATGTCGAGAGCTAGGGAAATCGCAGTTGCTTCGGCTGTAAAGACTGAGCAGAAATCCGGTAGCTTAAACATTTGTTTTGTTTCGTTATATACCACTGATGCTCCTACACCCAAGCTTGTTTTAGAACCGTCGGTGTAAAACTTAGTATGCTCTTGGTGATTTTCCGAGAGTGAAAGAAATTCTTTTCTGTATACGCTGGGCAAAGTATCGGCTTTGGTGAGTGAGGATAATGTGGTGTTTATGTTGAAATCCATGATCCACGGGGGAGTGAGGGGGCATTCATGTCTGATTATTCCGGAAATGTCAATATTTGTGTTTTGAAAGAGGTTTTTAATACCTTGATGTGTGGGGAGGTTGTTTTGTGTACGCCTGGCGGCTAGAAGCATGGCATTCTTTTTCCTTATTAGGTTGATGGGGGGGGTTTGAGTAATGTTAAGTAGGCTGGGAATTGGGCTCGAACGAAAAGCTCCAGAGACTAACCTTAGGCCGGAATTTTGCACTGTTTCGATCATTTTTAGGTACGAAGGTCTCGCATTTATGAAGAGGAAGGACCCATATTCTAGTTTTGAAAGTATGAGAGATTTGTGTATCATTTTGAGTGAGGACGAATTTGCGCCCCAAGAGGTGTGAGCCAACATCTTGAGAATGTTTATTCTTGTTATTGTTGCTTTTCTAAGTTCTTTCAGGTGGGCACACCAATTATTTCTTGTATCGAATACGATTCCTAGTATTTTTAAAATTCTTGTGTTGTGTATAGGAGTATTGTTTATTTTTATGTTTAATGTCTGATATTTTTTTTGGAGGGTGAAAATGATGCTCTGAGATTTTGGGGCAGAGAAACGGTAACCGGATTTAGTTGACCATTTCTCTAGAGATAAGAGTGAGTCTTGTAATACGGGTTGTATATTTTGGGTGTTTTTACCGCAGCACCATATGTTTAAAACATCTGCGAAAAGTGATGATTTCACGGGGAATTTGATTTCTTCACAAAGGTCGTTGATTGCAACTAGAAATAATGAGACGGATAACGTGGAGCCCTGAGGCACACCGTTTTCTTGTTTGAATACCTGGGAGAGGTGGCCATTGACTTTAACCTGGAAGGTTCTGTCCAATAGAAAGTTTTTGATAAAGTTAAGCATGTTACCTTCGCACAGTATTTTGTTTAGTTTTTGTATTATGCGTGGTCGCCATGTGGTGTCATACGCTTTTGCTAAATCTAGGGCTACTAGGCCTAGGACTTGTTTGGTTTCAAAAGTTTTTATTATATCATTTTGTAAATCATGTAAGTTGTTGTATGTGCTTTTGTTTTTGCGGAAACCGTTTTGATGTGGGGAGAGATAGTTGATTTTTTCAAGGAACCATCTCAATCGTGTGTCTATGATCTTCTCGAGTATTTTGCACATTGTATTTAACAAGGATATTGGTCTATAGCTATCTGATTCAAATTTATTCTTTCCGGGTTTTAAGATTGGGATAACAAAAGCATGTTTCCAAAGCTTAGGGATTTGTCCGCTGTCCCAAATTTTGTTGAATAAGCGGAGTATGAAGTGGATTGCTGAC
The DNA here is from genome assembly GCA_027580255.1 of Therioaphis trifolii. Classification (NCBI taxonomy): domain Eukaryota; kingdom Metazoa; phylum Arthropoda; class Insecta; order Hemiptera; family Aphididae; genus Therioaphis; species Therioaphis trifolii. Next base: position 46,037 of record JALBXZ010000052.1, read on the forward strand.
ATAGGCAAATTGTGTATGAAGATATATGGAATTTCATCGGGTCCGGGGGAGAGACTGGAGCTATTGGTTATGACCCAGTTTAATTCGTTTAAACTGATTGGTGAGTTTAAATATTTTTGTTCCTGGTCAGTTGGGTTGATGTTGGAATGAAGTTCGTGGGAGTCACTTAGGTTGTTCATATTTATAAATGACTCATCATAGTTGGTGTCAGAGCTATTTGCGTGGAAAATATTTCCGATGAGATTGGAGACCTCAGTCGGGTTGGTGTGGAGGGTGTTGTCTTTTATAATGTGTAGTTCTTTTTCTTTGCTGAGACCACGCAGGGATCTGACTTTAGACCAAACTAGGCTTGGGTCGCTTTTGGGATCTATGGTAGATGTAAACGATTTCCATGAATTTTCTTTGCTTCTTTTTACTAAATAGCGCGTTTTTGCTCGAAGTTGTTTCAGTAAGATATGATCGTCGATATTGCCTGATTTTATGAATGCTTTTAGAGCTTTGTTCTTGTTTTGGATAGCAAGTTTGATTTCCTGATTCCACCAGGGAACTTTGGTGTTTTTTGAGTTGGGGTTTGTTTTGCCTATTGATATGTTAGCTGCAGTTATTATTGTGTTTGTTATGTGAGAGACATCATTGTTGATGGGGTCGTCTGGCGGTGGGGGATTAGAGTTTAAGTATATTTCAACCATCTGTGAGAAAAGATTCCAATTGGTGTTTTTGAGTTTCCATCTGGGGGGCGATTTATTTAATGGAGCTTTACTAGAGAATAAGTCGATTTTTATTGGAATGTGGTCACTATCATATATTTCAGGTAGCGTTGACCAATTTATGCGATGGGCTAAGGAAGAGCTACACAAAGATAAGTCAATCGTAGAGAATTTACCGTTGGCTGAATTTAGACGGGTGGGTTCTCCATTGTTGAGCAGGGTAATGTTGTCCATTTCGGCAATTTTTTCGATTTGTTTCCCTCTGTCGTCGGTTTTATCGGAACCCCAGTATGCGCTGTGACTGTTGAAATCCCCGGTTAGTAGGAAGGGGGTTGGAAGTTGTTTAATTATGTTTTCAATGTCGGTTGCATCAAATTTTTTTTTGTTTGGTATGTAAATATTGCAGAGAGTAATTTTAGTTTCTAGTTGAATGGAGATAGCGACCACTTCCAGGGTAGATTGGATTGGTAACCGTGAGCTTGGATATTCTGAACGAGCCAAAATAGCGACCCCTCCACTGGCTCGGAGGCAGTCTGTCCTGTTAGAGGTGTAGTTGATGAAGTTCTTGATGTTGGGGGTAAAGTTGTCATTAAGGTTTGTTTCTTGAAGGCATATTATGGTTGGATTGTGGTTTTGGATGATTATTTTAATGTCATTTAGCTTTTTTACGAAGCCGTTTATGTTCCATTGAATTATGTTTATACTCATTATGGGTTTCAATTCTGGGAGGGTGGAGGTGAGGGAGCTGCTTGAAACAGAAGGTTAGATAATTTTGTAAGTCTAGCTTTAGTGGTCCGATCCTTTATTTCTTTTTTGACTTCTTCAATTAAGTCCATAAGTACAATATTATCTATATTGGCTTCTTCACATAGTGAGTTTATATTGATCGATTTGTTTGTAAAATTTTCAAGAATATATTTGAACTGGACAAAAGTTATAGGTGTTTCTAGTTTGGAAGTGAAAAACTCCTCTGCTGGTTGTAGTGCGATATCCATTTTATTGGTCTCAGCTTGAGTTATTATCAGCGAGTTAGATCTAGAGATGACTTTTGGTTTTTTTTATCGGGCTGTGTGATAGGAAAGTTACCACTTGAGGCCGTTTGGGAGGTAGGGGATATTGGTGAATTTGTGTCTGATAAAGGTCTCTTGATATGGATATAGTTTGGGTTTTCGATTGGAGTTTGGGTTATTATATTACAATTGAGAATATTTTCGTATTCGGGAGTTATGGTTTCATCTTGTTTTCCTTCATGTTGGTCCGGGTAATTTTGGAGGTTGGTTTCATCAGATGTTGGAAAATCTGGAGGTTGTACTTCTTCTAAAAAAGAGGTAGGGTGTTCATCAATTGTGGTATCTTGATTTGGCATCGTTTGGGGTGGTTTGTATGGTTGTATGTATTGTGGATTGTCTGGATATGTGTGTTTTTTGCATGATGCAGTAGTGTGTCCCACTCCTTTGCATAAGAAGCAGATGATTTTGTCGTCAGTGAAAAATATTCGAAATAATGTTTGGTTATTATTGATGACTAAAGAACCGGGTAGTTTGTTTATGTCTTCTTGCTTGATAAACATTTGTCGTCGAAAGCTCCGTATGTGTTCGAAGCCTTCGATATTTATACCGGCTTTTATGTGATTAATTTGAGATACTGGGGTTATGTCGATTTTTTTTAACTCATTAAGAATTGTCTGGTTTGGAATAGAGGGGCAAACGTTAGATAGAGTGATTTTTTTTGCTGGGTTAATTAACCTTCGCATAGGAATAATGTGCTCATTTATTGAGATAGTTTCGGATTTTCCGAGAAGTGTTTCAAGGATATCCTTGTTAGAAAGAAAAATGCAAAAACGGTTATTTGAAATTCTTGATACGTAAATTATATCTTTTGGAGATATCAGTTTTGCGATTTCAAGAATGTATTCAACTTGGCGGATGCCATCGATGGAGTTAAAGACTAATGCTTGTTCTCTAGACGGCGTTTTTTCGTTCGAAGTGATGGTGGCAAAGCTGGGAGGTTGGACGTGGTTTTGTAGTGTGTTGCGCTGAGAGTTATCTGTGTCAATGTCGATTTCGTATGGTTTATTGTTGGCGGCGGTATTGGTGTCATTATTGATAACGGTGGCGATTATCGGGGAAGCCGTAGATGAGGTGGACGGAGAATTGATGTGGTGAGAGGTAGTGGGGGGGTGTGACGTTATGCTGTTGGTGTTTTTAATTGAGACATTTGAGTTTGACTTTGTGTTTTGTTTTGAATTTGATGCGATATACGTAGGAGTAACTTTGATTGTATTTTTGTTTGCGTTTTTGAGAGTTGTGGAAATATTCTTTCTGTGTGGAGATTTTGTTAAAGGCGTACTGCCTGTTTTATCTTTATTATTCATTACGAAGTTTGGTCGAAATTAAGTAATCGTTAAAAACATATTACCTGTTTATCGGCCGTCGGCATAGATAACGGAGCACTATACTGCTATCGGAAGCTATATAAATGCGCACAATTCCGAGAGGTATTCGATTTTTCCTGATTGATGATAATATAAATTTAAATTTTCATTAGTGAAACCATGATATTTTTTTTTTTCAAACCCTAACGTGCTTGCTAAACTGTTTTCAACATTAAAATCAATATCAAAGTTACACTTAATTCTACATTTATAACCTATACTAGTTAGATCAAATATAATAACGTTATTATTAAATAAAGTAGATTTTGCAATTATATCACAAATATGTTTATTTATATCTTGAATCGTGTAATAACCATTAATGATTTTAACTTCTAACGTATTAGTTCCATTAGATATTCTCATACTATTATTTGTTCCGTTTATGTGAACACAATCCTTATTTGGAAAAGCATAAGTTGACTTTAAATATACAAGAGCAATTTCAGAACTTCCATGTACATTTATTACAGGAGAAAAAGTTGATGTTAGCGAACCGTTTTTACCCGACATCCTCACAATAATTGGTTCATCCATTGCAAAAACTCAATACACAAATGTCCACAAATATATGTATTATATTTTTGATAATTTGTATAATTGTACAAGATATTTTGACCTTTAAAATAATTTTGTATTTCAATCGGAGGAGCAAGATCACCAAACGGATCAAAATAAATAATTTTATCTTTAAACCGATAATAACTAACCCAGTGAGTACCGCCACCAGAAGAGGAGTCTAGATTAATTATTGCACACTCGATTTTATACAGTTTTTTAGGTAAGTTGTCCCGTGAAAAGACACCACGAAAATGTTTAATTTTCAACTTGTTAGCATATTTTATAATATCTTCACTGGTAAGAGCTCTGTCGGGTAACGCTAATTTTTCCTCGTTTTTTTTTTCACACCTAAGCCTTTCGGATTCAAATACAAACCTGCTCCGTTAGAATTGTTTAAATATAAACCATTACCCTTCTTACGATTTTTAATAGCATTATATACACTTGAAGCACCAGAAGCTAAACTTCCTAAAGCCGATAACCCTGCTAATATTGACGCTAACGGTAATGCACCTCCCAACTGGTTCGGTGTTAAAATTGTTCTCTTACCATTTTTCTTCGTTTTTTTATTTTTTTTCTTCGCCGCCACCAACATTTTTTCATTAACACGTTTATAACCCATACCGATTTTTCTTTTAGTTTTCATAGCGTTTACCACCGCATATGCAACAAGTTTTTCTTTTTTAGAACTATCACCTGCTTTAACTCTTTCCCAAGCTTGTTCTTCTAATAACTTATCGGCTTTATGTCTAATATCTAAATTATTACTGTTTTCGTAAGCAATGTCGTGTGTTCTACAAGCAGAATCTAAGGGGTTGATTCCTTTATCTCCACGAGCTAATCTCTTTTTTAAATTTGTACCTGGTCCACAAAACTGATACCCGGGTACATGAACTTCGAATGGAAGTCTATTTATAACAGTATTTAAGAAACCTCTACCAGTCTTAACATTTTTTTGCTTACAAGTTGAACGCATTATATATAACTGGTTTTATGTTTTAAAATTACATAGTATTTATATTAAAAATGAAATTAATCGAGCAAAAAGATAAATTAAACATTAAAAACGTAGATGCACAAATCACTAAAAGACCGTCAAGGCATGGATCATTGTTACCAGACAGTATTCGCGGAATACTTGTAGGACCTTCAGGATCCGGAAAAACAAATGTTATGTTTAATCTTATAACTCATAGAAATGGTGTAAAATTTGAAAACATTTATTTATACTCCAAAACACCAAATCAAGAAAAATATGTGTTATTGAAAAATTTGATAGATAGTATTAAAGGAATTAATTTTTACACATTTACAAATGCGGATCAAGTTATAAAACCTAGTTTAGTTAAAAAAAATTCAATTTTTATATTCGATGATGTAATTTGTGATAATCAAACACCTATTCGTGATTACTTCAGTATGGGAAGACATTCTGGTGCAAATTCTATTTTTTACTTGGCACAGACATATTCGAAAATACCGAAACAGTTAGTAAGAGACAACACAAATTTTTTAATAGTATTCAAGCAAGATGATAAAAATCTACGACATATATTCGACGATCATTGTTCCTCAGATATAGATTTTATAGAGTTTCGTAAAATGTGTCATCTATGTTGGAACTGTGAAGATTACGGATTTATAGTAATTGATAAAACTCGTGAAATGGATCAAGGAAGATACAGATGTGGTTTCCATACATTTATAAAAATTAATTAAAATTTATGTTTAAATATGAAAGTATTTTTGGTTTGACTACATTTGACTGACTGTGTACAAACATTCAACATTAAATTATTTCTACTTAAAATGAGTGAAAAAAAAGTTTTATTGAATAATTTAATATCCTGTCAGAAAAACATAAAACGTAAAGTTTTAGACATGAAAAGAGGTGTTATACATTCTAATAATTATTTTCGCGAAACATTTAAACCAATAACTGACCCCCTTAATGCAATTATAGAAAAAACAAATATGAACAACGAACCAGAATTTCAAAATATTAATATTGGTGGATATAGTAATGAAGAAGATGATGTATCATCAGACTTTGAACACTTTTTAAATGCTTCTCCTCAAAGTAGAACTTATGACAAATCGTTTGGGTTACATTATGATGGAAAAGAAGATCAACTTAAAATATCAAATTATCCTGTAACCATCAGTAACAATAATTTAAAGGTTTTGGATAAGAGCTATCCGTGGACTCGTGGTCTTTGGTCTTTATTGTGTGAAAAAAATCCGTCAAATTATAAATATGATGATTACGAAGCATATTATGACATTTTAAAATCTACAAAAGTTCACCTCAAGTCAGATGGTAAACCTAAAGCTAATAGTGCTAATAAATGGATTTCTATTGTTAAGCCTCTATACGAACGTATCAGAAAAGAATTAAATTATTTAAATTATTTAAATAGCAAAAATATAATGCCGAATATGGAAGAGTCTGATAATATAAATGAAATAAAAAAACGAAGTAAACCTTTAATCAGTCCAACACTTCAAAACAAAAAATTTAAGTACTCAAAGTCTAACGATAAATTAAACGTTAGTAAATCTCTTGACGACTTATCACTAGAAAATAGTTCATTACATTCTATAGAAGAATTACGAAATAGCTCGGACTTAATAGATTTCGGGAAAACGTTACGATCTGATCAAATAGGTTCGAGTCTATATAAAGACGTAATACCTAACACACAGCTAGTTTATTATGACGATCCGAATGAATTAGTTACGAGATTAAACCTTTTAATATCTTCTCAAAATGCTGGCAATACAGGTGTTAATAATGAAATTATATCTATTCTAGAAGAATTACGTGAGAGGAAACTTATAGTGTAAAAACCTTGTTAATAAAAATACAAATAATTTAATTTAATTTTATTATTATTCATAGGCTTCATAATTACTTAATCGAAACCAGAATATATGGTTATCGAAGTCTACTCCATATAACCCTGGTTCGAATTTATCTAAATTATGTATTTTTCGTAAATGTTTTTTCATTTTACGTTTTGGTATAACATGACCCGAGTTAATAGGACATCTCATATAGTGACTATAACAGCATAGTTCTCCTTTCACGTTTTCACATATTGGTGTTGGATACCAAGTAGAACTCTCTTCATTGTTCATTATATGCTAAAAAAAAAAAAAAAAAAAAAAAAAAAAAGATATTTTTTTTTTATGTTAAAACAAGTATTACATTTAAATTGTTTTATAGTTATTATGACTACGTTAGAAAAAATAGCAGAAGAGCTCCATAAACCAGCGAGAAAAACTTTTCCTAGACGAAAAATAATTTCTCTATTTAAGGACGATCTCTGGCAGGCAGATATCATTGATATTCAATCGTACTCGAAAAATAATCAAGGTTTTAAATTTATATTAGTTGTAATAGATACATATACTAAATATGTATGGGTAGAAGCATTAAAAAATAAATCTGCGAATCAAACTACACAAGGAATGTTTAACATTTTAAAAAAAAATCAACCTAAATTATTGCAAACAGATAATGGTACAGAATTTTATAACAAACAATTTCAAGATTTAATTAAAAAATTTAATATTAAACATTATTCTACATACAGTATTATTAAATGTTCAATGGTAGAACGCGTTATTCAAACTCTTAAAAATAGAATATATAAACATTTTACTGCAACAGGAACATGGAATTGGTACAATTCATTGTCGAATATTATTAATAATTACAATAACACAATACATAGAACAATAAAATGTACGCCACATGATGCTCGAATTAATACTAATAATATAAAGTTAAATACAACTAATTTAAAAAAAAAAAAAATAATAATACAAAAGTCAAAATATAAAATTAATGATAAAGTTAGAATATCTAAATATAAACATTTATTCAGTAAAGGATACACACCAAATTGGACAACAGAAATTTTTACAATTTCAAAAATTTTCTATACAAATCCAGTTACTTATCAATTAAAGGATGCATTAAACAATACAATTCTCGGGAGTTTTTATGAACAAGAAATTAAATTAACTAATTTTCCAGACACCTTTCTAATAGAACGAATAATAAAAAAAAAAAAAAATATGATATTTGTTAAATGGTTAGGTTTAAATTCAAATTATAATTCTTGGATAAAACACACAGATATTTTAAAATAAATTAATCTATTGTTATATTTGTAATAATGTAATATTATGTATCAATTGTTTTATTTTCAATATTATTTTTATAAATGTTTTTTTTTTTTTTTTTTTTATTATTTAAATGCTTTACATTAATTAACTACTTAATTTATAGTGTCCATAAGCAAGAGTATGTATACCGTCTTCTAATATATATCTCTTATCATCATTCGCACTAAGCACTAACTTATTTACAGTTTTCGAATAAACAATATGTTTATTCGACTGAATCAAATTCATACTACGGCAAGCTAATTTAGAGGTACTAGAACTTGATTTAGTAGAATGACTAATATATTCATTAAGGATATCTATGTAATCAGAAAACTTAATGTTTTTATCGATAACATATTTCTTTACTCCTTTAGCTTTTTTGTATTCAGTTTCAATAACTTTATATGCGTATAATTTAGGTCTTAATGATATAAATTCTGTTAAAATCTGTCCTTTCATTTCATCTTTAAAAAATCCAGGAATTTGTTTATTATTTTCACTATAACAATAGTGATGCTTTGGATAATTTGATGTATCAAAGTATGGAAGTAATTCATTCTTTAAATCATTAAAAAAATTGAAAGTTTCAATTTCATATATTAATGAGTCAGTGTCTGAATATACAACATTTATTTTATATTTATATTTTTTTTTCATAATTTCATAGTGAAAATTATACATAAATATTTTAGAAACGTCTAAAATAGTAAACCCTATATAAATTGGTTTATCAAATTTAATTTTTTCGTTATATAAATGAATAGCCATTACATTTTTTGAATATATAGTTCTATCTTTAAAACTAGGCTTAATCATATACTTATGTGCCATTTTCTCGCTCGACACCAATTTCATAGATATACGTTTTCTCACGTTTTCCATACTCTTACCAAAGACACTATTTATCATTAATTTCCAGAATTGACGATCAAACTCATTTTCTGCTTGAACTCGCATATTTGTACAAAGTTCAATATATGGTGCCATCCATTTTGATTGTTTAAATCGTATGATTCTATGAACTTTAGTAACTATCAAACCATTAAAAATTGCTTGTTTTAAGTTTTTATAATGTACAACATAATTTTTTTTAGGAGTGAGTGTTGTTAATAATTTTTTCACTTTCGAATTTGGTGGGTAAGTATTTTCCGGTAGAAATGGTAAATCGTTATGTAGTTTATGTAATTTTTTTGGATAGTTTATGTCTACTTCTAAAATATAACCATACTCAGAATCGTCTTCAATTTTTGTAACATCGATTGATAAATTATCAAACCATTCGAAATTACTATAGGGTAATTCCGTAAGCATCGATCTCCCATATAAATTTACACAGTCTAAATACATTAACCATGTGTAAGGTTTACTACTATTAAAAACAAGACCATCAACATTAGGTAAATTTGCCTTAACATATCTTTTTACAGACTGACATATCCCTCCCCGTATACCATGTTCTAGCATAAGTTGCATATTATAATCTTTTAAACGCTCGAGTTTAATTTTCGTATGTTTAAGCCAGAGTCGGCCTGGGTACCTGAGGGCCCAGGCAGAAATTTTTTTTGGGGGGCCCAATAATTTTAAAAAATAAACCATATATCAAAATAAGGAAAGGAAAGCATAACTATTTTGGAATAAATTTTTTAGTGCATAAAAATATTTAAATTTATCTTTATTAAAACTCACTTTTTTAATTAATGTATTATCAAGTAGATAATGTTAAATAATAAAATACATACAGCTATATACATTAAAAAATTATTGAAGTAGCCTTTTTAATTCCATTGAGGATTTGGAAATTTTATTTATTATATCTTCTTTATTTATATTTTCAGTTAGATCTTTTTCTATGGATATTAGCATTAATGGAGTAAGTATATTTTGAGAAAGTGTTGATCTGAGTCTATTTTTAATAATTTTTAATTTCGAAAAAACTCTTTCACATGTTACTTGTGTTAATGGTAATATTAAAGCACATTTGAAAACGATATATAAATTATTGAAAAGACCAGACTGTTTTGATAATTCCTCTATTAATATATAAGCACATGCTAAGCACTTATTACACTTATTACAATGAATGGATTCATAATTAACTTCTGATTCAGATTCTGAATTGTTTATTATTTCATTTTCTCCCTCTTGTTCTGATATATTACTTTGGTGTCCTGGAATAATGCTATGATAGTAATTTGCAAATTGTTTTAATTCTGAGAGTACAGCGCTTCTTTCAACATTAGCTAATTTTGTTATTTCATTAAATATATTATCTGGAATTTCATCAATAGTTTGTAAATCACAATATTTTTTTGGATCCAACCAGCCACAGTCTTTCATTAATTGTTCATTTGGTATAAATCTTTCAGAAATACTAATTTCTAAATTATCAATGATGGAAAATACCATATATTTGAATTTATTAAATGATGTAATATTTCTTGACTCATCTGTTGCTGTTTGACCAGGAAGCATCTTTTTCTGTGAAACTCTTTTTTCAATAAAATCTTCTTCAATATTTATTAATGGATCATCTTTAAAAAAAATATTAATTTTTCTAGTATATTCTTGGGATCTTTTATATAAATATAAAACATGTTCATCATTTCTAAGTTTTTTAATTTTTTTTAACATAATACTAATCATTGACCATGCTTTTAGGTAATCCAAAGATTTTGATTGTAAATAAATTGATACTGGTGTGGTAATAGAATATATATCAAGAAGCACAAACGATATAAGTATAGTCCTAAAAAGTGACCATTTTTCAATTAGAGTTCTTGCCATAAACTTGGTGGACGAATTGAAATTGCCGTTATTTATTTCTATTAAAAATTGTAATAATGTAATTAATTTACTTTCTTTCAGCAGGTCAGTTTTAGTTGTGAATTCTTTATCTATGATAGAAGACAAGGCCTTTTCTTTACTCCACCATCTAGTTGTGCAAATTTTTTGAAGTATATATAATTTATTATGTCCTGAATGGTTTTTTCCAGTAACAGATTTCCAAACTTCCATTCTTTTATAAGAATCTGATAAGAAAACTGCTGTTTGTTCTACCAAACCAAAAAGGTTTTCAGCTTCAACAATTTTTTTTGTTGAATCTTCCATCATTAAATTTAATACATGAGCTAAACAATGCGTATACACTATTAATGGATTGGAATTTTTCATATGTGCTTGTAATCCATTATATGCACCTTTCATATTAGCTGCACCGTCAAAAGAACAACCTATTACATCGGTCAATGAGAGACTTAGGGATTGAAGTATATTACACAATAAATTAAAAAGAGCTAGACCACTGGAGTCACTGCATACAATCAAACTTAATAACCTTTCTTCAACTTTTCCCTTATATAAGTACCGAACACAAATTGCCAGTTGATCTAATACTCCCATATCTTGTGTACTATCAATCATGATACTGAATTTTTTACACTCTTTTATTTGATTAACTATAATCGACTGTATTGAAGTTCCTATCCTGTTGATTATATTATCATTAATAAAATGTTTGGATAGAAATGTATTTAAAGAACCTCGACCTTTTTTATTCATCATTTTTTTGCTAGATTTAATTGATTCTTGCACATGATTATTTAGTATACTATCATAATTGGCAATTAGTAAGACCAATTCCAAAAAGTTTCCATGATTTTTATTTCGATCATCTAATGAATGAGCTCCTTCATGTTTTCCTCTATATGCTATATTTTGTTTTCCAATAAATAATACTATGTCTATCAATCTATTGAGTACCATTCTACGCTGTTCTATTTCTTTTGCACGTTTCATAATGACATTTCGATTTATTAATCTACCTATATCATTTTCCAAATTACAACGAAGAACTGCATTTGCAGCATTTTGATGAATAGTCGAATTTTCATGTCGTTCAATATCTTTATAGGGATTATGGTTTGATTTTGCTAAAGCATTATAACCAGAAATAAATTTTGATTCAGAACCAACTGAAAATGCCATACATGTAGCACAATAAAATAATTTAGTGTCGACTGAAAATGAAATCCATTTCCTATTTATTACATCACCATTGGACAATTTTTTAAAATAAATTCGATCTAAATTCAATTTTCCTACTTCTAAAAATGGCTGAATAGGATGATTTTTCCAAAATTTAAATTTGATATCTGCTGAAATATTTTATGGTGGTGGTATAAAATTTGATAAAGATGGCGTCATATTGTCATTATTAATATTTGAAAGTTCGTTTTGAAATGAAATTACATTTATTTTCATTAGTCCTTTTTCGTGTGAATTATTTTTCTCTAAGTCATTTTGAGGTTTATCTAAATATAAAAATTTGAATTTTATATAGTAAATAATATAATAACACTAATAACTAATAATAATATTATTATTAAGTATTTAAAGTTTAAGTCTAAACATTTTCCAATTTTCAAAAAAAAAATCGAGAAAAACAAAAAAAAAAGTGACGGAAAACGGGAATTTTTACGCAAAACCAGTTTTCGACCAAATCGATTTTTTTAAATTTAATTTATTTTAAATTTTAAATATTTTGATACATAAGTGTATAAAGTATCATACATATTTTTGTATTTATAAAACATATGAAAAAATAATATAGGCATATTTGAAAAGAGAACCCATGAATTAATATTAAAATCAAAAATTAATTATGTGCTTCGGCATATATTTATGTACAAATATTTCTTTAATTCTATTTCTATTAAAATTTTTAACATTAATTACAATATAGTACATACCATTAATATTATTTTTTATTTCATCAGTCACATTATTATCCTTTTCATTTATTTCCATTATAATACTCGTAGATTCAACATTTTGATTTTTGATTACATCAGTCACATTATTTTCATTTTCATTTATTTCCATTATAATACTTGTACATTCAACATTTTTGTTTTCTAAATTTGATTCTATTTTTATATAAAAATAATAATTATAAAAAAACCTATAAGATTTTCTCTACATCTAATTTATCTATTTCAATTTGAATAACATACCATTTATATTTTTATTAGTTTCACCGACTGTGCAGTTAATGTTTTCCGGCAAAATTTTATTTTTAGAATCCTTATTTTTTGATATTAATAATTCTAAGTTGGTAAAGTTTAAATGAATAAAAATGTGTATATTTATTTTAAAATAAATACCTAATAATTATTATAACCTAATTGTTATTACCTTGCTGAATACGTGCAGGTTGAAAATTTAATTTCTTTTGCTTTGGATTATTAGCATCTTCCATTAACTCCTTATGAAATTTCGCAGCTCTTTTTGCTGCTCCTGATTTTGATTTAGGCCCCATTAAAAGTAATTTTGAAAAAATACGAAACACAAAACTAATATAATAATTAAATAATTATAATTCACTTAAAAGTTATATAAAACACTAATATAATTAGCTCGAGACAAACTTAAAACACATTCTCTCGACACTCGTACGTAACAAATAACGAAATACAACAAACGAATGTGGGAAATGCCGGGTATGTTATCGAATTATCATCGCCGTCTGCAAGTATCTGTATAATAATTTATTAATAACTATAAGTGCCGGATCACACTATGCGTTTTTTTCGGTTGCCGATAAACGCAACCGATCGGTAAACGACCGCGACATCCATAGTTAACATTAAACCGCGTTATCGGGGCCAGACTGCCCGATTCAGCGAACCGATTTAAAATCGGCAAAAACCGACCGCAACGTGTACATATAAATAATATAATATATATATATAATATAAATTTTTGTTTATGCCATCGACGTTATTACCCGCATAATTATTTGTACATAATGTCGATAACAATTTTACTTATACAATTAAATAGTATTAAATACTATTAAATAATAAATTATTGTTGTTCTTTTTCCAAATTCAAATTTATAACATAATATTTTTACTTTTGAGACAAAAATAGAATTGAAAACTAACTGAATATTACAATACGATTGTAACACAGTACAAGGGCCCAGAAACTATAATACGGCAAGGGCCCAGGCAGGAATCCCGGCCCTCCGGCCCTGGCCAGGCCGACCCTGGTTTAAGCATACAATCAAACCCAAGACCTGGAATTGTTAAGTAATGTGATGCATCTAATCCAAGTGTTTGTAGACAAATATCTCGGAAATTTTCAAATACATCAGTGAGTATACATATATCCGTTGCTAAATATAGATCACTATACTCGCCTAATGTTTTTAAGTTGAACGTTTTCCAAATATTCTGTGCATGAGTATAATCATCATCACTTATATTTTGATCGTTTAATGAGTTGTAAAATGCATTTTTTGACGGTAGAGACGTTTCTTCTAATTTATCCTGACTATTTACATATTCATACGGAAAAACTCCCTTACGTATAACTAAATCTAATTTGTTTAAAGAAAAAACCTTAAGAGTTTCTTTAAATCTTGTAGTATCCTCAGATAGATTTTTAGCTAATGTGTCTAAAGAATCTGATAAAAATCGATAAGTGTCTACAAATTTTATACTAAAATTCGATGAAATTGATTTACTAAATGAAATGTATTTTTCAGTGGAATTCGGGATTACGTAAATATTATTTTCATTACAACCTAGTTCATTAACAATGAAATGACTATCGTATGCTAAGTTATGAAAATATATAGGGACAAATGATACATTACACATTTCAAAATTACAAGATATGCATAAAGTAGATCTGTAATTTCCGGTAAAATGATCATGATCTCGACACTTTATTAAATTAAATTTTTTAAATGATTTTAAACAACACTCACAAAATTTAGCACTTTGAAATCGTAATTCTTCTTCTTCAGTTAAATTTTTCATTGGAATATTTATTTTATAAAGACTATAGATTTTATTTCCAAGATTAATCATTGTCTTCATGAAATGTTTAGCAGCATTATTACCTCTATACAAAGTTAGTTTTGTTGGTATTTAAAATTTTTTTATAAAATGTTTTGGTATCGTATTGAAATCTATTTTTACGTAAAACCCATAACTCATCGGCTCATGTTTATGTGTAATAATAGTTTTAGGAATTTTAGTTTTATTAATGTTTAATGGTTTTTTATGTTGTACATTCTTTAAAAAACATTCAAAATCAGCATATATAACAATTGGTATTCTTTGTATTCTTTTAAAGTTTCGGAATTCAATCAACTCATGATCACCATTTTCAAACATTACAGGTCTCCCTAATTTTTTTTTACTACATATTTTTATATGTTTATGTAATCCATTTCGACCCCAAAGTTTAGTTTTACATGGTTTGTTGCTAAAAACTGTAAAACACCTTTTACAAATTATTAAGTGTGATTTATGTTTTGTTCTTTGAGATCGTATAAGTCTGGAAAAGTTATTAATATAACAATAATGTGATTTTATTCCATCACTAAAAAGAAACAAGTCGAAATTATTTGTTTTCTCATAATTATTTAAATATACTGGATAAATAAAACCTTTATCATCTAAACCAAAAACATTGACTGAAACATCGTTAATTCGTTCAAAAATTTTGATTTCCTTAAGAGATGTTGGAAAACTAATACAATTAAAGTTTAATTTAGATTTTTTTTCTAAATGGTTAAAATATTTTGAAGAATACACATATTTTTGTCGACGGTTATCGTATTTAGACAAAATCGCATACTTGAAACATTTTGTATCTTTATTTTGAACATTTATTATTGCTTTTTTATTTTCTATATGTTTAGGTAAAGGTATGTAACTTGTACATTGTAACGGATTCACAATATTAATTCTTAACTGTAAGCCATCAATCGTTTTCAAATTCCAACCACTTCCTTTAACAATGAACTCTGATTCTTCTTTCAATATTTTATTTTGCATATTATTTAATAAATCAGAAAAATTCGAGTTTGAATGCACCAACACATTTGCTGTTTTAAACATAGCATCATGATATTCGTTAGTTAAAAAATTTTCATACGTACATTCAATACAGATATTAAATTTTAAACTACTTTTTTTTGAAGTGTCTTTTAACTTATCAATTGTTATATCTTTACAATGATTAAAAAATAAATTAAAACTTAAGAAACAATTTTAATTTTTTATAAAAAAAGTCTTAGAGATTTTTTTAAATCTTTGTATTTCAATTAATCCATTACCGTTCATGTTTAAGCGAATAGACTTAGATGGTGCCTTTCGTATCATTATACAACTGAAAAAAAAAAAAAAAAAATAGAAAGGTTATTTTTTATTTTCCAATTTCAGATGAAATTAAAATTGATTTTTTATTTTCCTTAAAATAAAAAGTTTTTAATATTTATGTCGATAAAAATAATAATAATTTAAATTAATTTTATAAAAAAAATTATTAGTATTTATCAGCTATTGAATTTTACTATAACTTGTATTATATAAATAATAATTATTATAATACTTACATTAATGATGGCGGTATAATGTTTTATTTCTAAATAAAAATGTTCTTTTCAATGTATTGAAGATTCAGTATTCTGGCTTCGAAAAGTTAATACAAAATACTGTTGATGAAAATATGTATAGACGTAACTTACTATAATATATTAGCAATTTGTTAAGCTAAGAAATAATTGTAATTTGACGACTGTATGATGACTGTATGATGGCTGTATGATGACTGTAGTCGTAACTCGTAACTATATTTTAAAATTAAGAAAAAACTAAGTTTAAAAAATATATGATAACTATATATAATTTTTTTCACATAGAATTCCACGAATCAAACATGAAATAACTATGTATACTTTTTATAAACGATAATAACAAATTAAATAATGTATTATAAGAAATGATTAAAATTTAATATTCGAATACATAATTATTTATATATTAAGACAGGACTAAGAATTTAACATGGAATAATTATGTATACATTTTATAAACGACAATAAAAAATTAAATAATGTATTATAAGAAATTATTAACATTTAATATTCGAATACACAATTATTTATACTTTTTATCAGCTAATAATGTGTCTATTATAAGAAATGTTTAAGATTTAATATTCGAATACGTAATTATTTATATATTGAGATAGGACTAAGGATTTAACATGAAATAATTATTTGTAAATTTTGTATGATTATTGAGTACATAATAAGTTCTAAGAAATATATCAATGAAAAAAAAAAACAAAAAACTTGGTAAGCACTAATATATAAAGCTGTAAAATTGTATAATAAATTATCAGTTTACAGTGAGACGTAAATAGTATCAAACACTACTAGTCTTTGTTTTCTAAATAAACTATTTTTTTTTTTTTTTTTTTTTTTTAAGTGTTAACTTTTTAAAAACCATAAATATATTTTTTTAACTTTTTTTCTTAAAAAAAAAAAAAAAAAAAAAAACATGGAAACAATGAAGAATTATACTGTAGAAGATTCGGATGAAGAAAGCTTTTCTAGCGAAGTAAGTAAATAGTCTTAAAAAAAAAAAAAAAATAATAATAAATACAGAAATAAAACATTTTTGTAATTATTATTTTTAGTTTGTTGAAGCCATAAGTGATATTGAAAAAAATAAAAATAAACGTATTAGTAAAGTTAAAGTTGTTTCAAATAAGAAAAAAGCGATATCACCGACAAAAAAATTTAAGCAAGAGAAAGTAATTTAAAATAAATATAATAGAATATATAAAAATAAAAAATATAAATATTTATATACTTTGAATTTGTAACCATTTATAGAATACATCATACTTACAAAAAATTGAACAAATAATTGAAAATGAAGATGTAGCAGATGAGAGTATAAATTCGATGATTGTAAAACAGAACGGACATTATTATACGTTTAAATTACCTGTTATTAACGGAGAAGATTACTGGGTTTTACAACATTACAAAATGAAAGATATCATAAACGTGTCATCTAATGAGAGGTAATACAATAGTATAATTATTAATTATTTATAAACGTGTTAACCTAATAACTTAATATATAGATTTTACAATATTATCTATATCACTGGTTCCTAAACTAGGGACATGCCTCCCTTACACATACACATTGCTTGGGAGGCGCGAGCAGTTATTACGAAATACAATATTTATTCATTAAATTATTTTATTATTTTAAAACGTAGAGAAAAAATTAATTAACTGATTCTCTTTATCCGTTATCAGGAATCAATAATAACGGATAACCGATAAAGTGTTTGACCGCAGCGTTCATTATGTATTTTACTATTTACTATTATTAATATTTTATACTAATTTATTATAATTTAACCTTAATTGATTGTTACATTTTTTTTTTTACTATTATCAATTTATATTTATATTGTATAGATACCACTGATATATATGAACAAATATCTCAAATCTTACCGACATTATAATACTATAACAGTTCTTATAATTTAAAAAAATATTAAAATAATAATGTTTTGTTTTATTAGGTGGAAACATTCAACATGTTTAATTAAATTACATACTACAAAACAAAATGGTAAAGATGTAAATATCGCGAATGCATTTCATAACTTAATAGAACAAATATCAGATAGATTTGCTTCTGATCCAAAGAAAAAAATAACAAAGCGTAAGATTGATTGACGTCATGTATTCAAACCAAATATTAAAATGTAATAGTAAATACGATATCTTTAGAAAATTGAATAAAATACATTATATTTAAATTGTGTTCTTATTTTAAGAGATTTGCTTTTAATGTTATATATATATATATTATATAATTTGAATTGTTCTACTGGTTATAAATGACAGCAAACAAAATACAATGATGAAAACATGTATATATAATATATATATATATATATATATATATATAAATATATATATATATATATATATATATATATATATATATATATATGAATACGAAAAAAAAATTGTGATAAAATACAATATCATATTAATTTTAAAAAAAACATATTCTTTAATATCAATCAAGCAGATAATTATTATAATGTATAAATCAATGGTTTATGCTATGTTATATTACTACAAGAATAAAATATAATAAAATGTTGAAAATACAACAAATAATATTATTTTTAATTATAGTAATAATACAATAAATAAAAAAAACGATTGATATATTTAATTTAAATACTTATTTAAATATATTATTTTCAAATATCGTATCTGTTAAATACTATTAAAAACAATTTAAGTTCAATCTAAAGTATAATATGATAAAAAAAAAATTTAATTATCATTTCTACTAATTTTTTTAAAGTAAAAAAATTTAATTATCATTTCTACTAATCAATCTTTAAATAAAACCACATCCAATTTCGACTTAGCTTATCATAATATAATATTAAATTTTTACATTAAAAAAAAAAAAAAAAAAAAAAAAAAAAAAAAAAACATTACATTTTTATTTGATAATTTTAAATAATTATTTTACTGATACAAATCTTGTAATATTAGATAGGATAATGTAACATATTGAAACTGTTGAATTTCACTAATTAAAGACATGTCTTCTAAATTTGAATCATAACCATAATTCTGTATAAATTGATGTGTAAAAGCATTTGACTGACAGCTAGCTGGGAGATTTGATATAGATTCTTTTAATGTTGAATAGAATAAATTATAACAATTTTGATAATAATTAATTTTTTTCTGTTTTTCTATTATGTTTGATTCTATACAAATTTGAATTTGTTTTAAACGACAGAGATCGATAATACTTAACGCTATAGAGTTATTATTCAATCTTAATGTAATCAAAGAATATTTTGTGTTAATACCATAATTTAAATTTTCATTTAATTGAACTGGAGACTTGCAACGTGTTTGTAAATTTTTTAAAATCATATTAAAATTAGATTCACGCATTAAATCATTCCAATTAGTTAAATTCAGAGTGAAAACATTTCTACCTGATTCAATTAATACAACAATTGAAATTTCTTTTTCAAGTAAATATCCAACTGAAACATATTTTTTATTATGAATTTCAAATTTTGATTTACTAACTATTGGAACTGGTGAAGACATGTTTAATTATTCGTTAAAAAAAAAAAAATATATATATATATATATTCTCTCTTCTAATTCTAGTAGAAGTCCGTTGTCTTGTTTGATTTTTTTCTAAAATACGTTTAGTCAATTTTAAAATTTTAATACAGTCTAACTAATCACTTTGATGATGAAGACATAACTAATGTAAATGAAACAATTTTTTTTTATTTATATACCAACAAAAACTAAAAGTGAACACTGTGTTCTAATGGTTTCAGACATGACTTTTTATTTAAACACTTACCTATACATTAATCCCTACCTATTAAATTATTATTTAAACCTAACATATTATCTTAAAGAGTGACGCCTTAAACCATTAGAACACAGTGTTCACGAATATATTGAAATAAATTAAATCATTTAAGCAGTAATAATTTTGTTTTATTATTATTATTAAACAATGTATACTTATATAAACATATAATTTATGAGTCAACCGTCAACCTCATCATACGAACTATGTGTAATAGAGTAATTTAAATCCTTGTACTTAAATGTATTATTTACATCATTTACAAATTTAGTACCTTTACTTAATAGTATAAAAGAACATTTTTTTGAATATTTAGCATGTTTTCTGAACGGGCAATCACCTCTTAACCAATTTCCGAGAATTAATCCACAGACAAAACACTTTACACTGTCTCTTGTTCTGAAAATAAATCCAGCGTCCGCTAATTTTAATTTGTCTGAAATTGGAGCTGAAAATTCATTGAGAGATTGAAGTCGTTTTAAAAATGTTGCATATTCCGGGAAATTTGATGTTGGAGAGTTTCTGATTAACTCAACTGATTGAAAGTAATCATTTGTATAGCTTATTTGATCCATTTAAAAAATATTTTAACTTCTAATAAAATAAAACATGAAAACACAACTAATTGAACTAAGAGTATAAAACAAACTGACAACTTCTTGTAAAAAAAAAAAAATAATATTGTTTGAGCGAATTATAACAATCAGTGTTTCATATACTACATAACAAGAAATTTGTATTTATTGTAACATTTACCTACATTTGATTTTATCCCTCTTTAAACTTTTTTTATCGTTTAAAAATTGCATTTAAATTATAAAAAATATGTAATTTAAAATAATATTTAAGCTTGTAGTTTATAGAAATTAAACTTAATCATAATACAAATGATATGAGCTATTAAAAAAAAAAAAAAATGTTCTATAATAATCTTGTATATTCGTAAAATGTCATTTGAGACCATGTTCCACAAAAACGATCGATTATGTGTACGATGAGTCTAGCATGCAGATGGCAAAGTTCCAGTGACTCTTTTGAGTTCGACGTTGTGAGTGTAACACTCTTTAACGTATGCTGCTATAATGACTTTTCAACACATCTATAGTCGTATCTGAATCCGATTATTCGGTGGTTGTGATGTTCATGGATTATTATACAGTCTATTCGAGTATAGATGTATGTAGTATGTTTGTGTATATGTATATGTTACAGCTAAAGTGTTGAATTCCGTTATTTTATGAAATAACTAGGTAGTTCATGAATTACCTACGAATATTAGTTAACCTTTATGTGACTGGAAAGGTACCTGGGTACCTTTTCAGTTTTTAAATTTATTTTTCTTCTAAATATTTAGTATGTATGGTTAGTTATTCCATGACATCTCTAAATTGTATGTATAGTTAACTAATTTATATTTCTTTAATGGAAAATAATTTATTTATTAAACTTAAAATAAAGTTATTAATTTTACACCTTTTAAGGACGTATTAGGTACCTGGGTACCTCTATATATTTTATACAAATATAAGTTTTATTAATATTAAAAAAAGTTAAATCACGATTGATAACTATTTTTACTAATCATTAAAGTAGGTACAAATATTATTTGGACAAAAAAAAATTACTTTTTACATATTTAGTAAGTATTTTTACATATTTATGAATTTTGTTGATTACAATTTTCGCAAACTGTTTTGTTTATTGAGTGTTCATTGCAGACAGGCTTAGAGCAAGTAGAACAAGCTTTTCGAGTTTTTCGTTGTTTATGATCCAATTCACGACATACTTGACAACTTCCAACTATTTTAATACGCCCTGAAGCATCACGAGATGGTATATTTTGAGGAATTGTAATGACTTGTTGTATTGGGCGTTCGAGAACCATTTCCATTGAATTACGTGTATATCTATTTCCTACTACTTTGGGTATGGAGGTTCGGATTTCTATTGCAGGCATGCATAACTGATGAGCAAGCTCTTTCAAAAATTTTCGGCGTCTATCAGTTGAGTTAAACCTTTGATTGTGTTCCATATATATCATATAAGCAGCCAAAGCAGCAATATCAATCATGTTGAAAAAAAATGCAAGTGGCCAACGATTAGTTCTTCGCTTCACTGTGTACTCGGTTAACATTTTATCCATTGTATCTACTCCTCCTTTTGTTTGATTATAATATTTTATAATTTCTGGTTTAGCGGTAACAGTTTGCTCTACGTCGGGCGTCATATGCATTGTAGATAAAAGAATAACCGATTTATTTTTTTTTGGAACATACGAACAAAGAGTTACATCTTTTCTGAATACAAAATTTGTCGAATTTAATGCTCTTTCTTTTGACGGAAGCATGTTTTGAGGCAAGAATCTTTTATTTTTTCTGACAGTACCTACCAAAGTCATATTCCAAGAGTTTAGTGTGGTAGCCAATTGCATACTTGTAAAAAAGTTGTCTGTTGTCACATTTCGTCCAGAACCTTTATACTTAGCAACTAAGTCTAGAACTGTACGTTCGCCAATATTTACTTGGCGTTCACCATCTAGTGGCTTACCTGTATAAATTTTACCTTGCAGAGGGTAAGCATTTGCTGCATCACAAGCCCAAAAAACCTTTATTCCATATTTTGCAGGTTTCGATGGCATGTACTGTGTAAATTTTGTGTGTCCTCTATAGGGAAATAGTTGTTCGTCTACTGTTATATTTTCCGTAGGTTTATAATTTGATTGTAAGTTTTGATTGAGCATTGTCCAAATATCACGAATCGGTGCAGCTTTGTCCGTTGTAATACGTATATTACGTGTGTTCACATTATCAAAACGAATAAACCTTAATAACATTTTGAATCGATTTCGAGACATAGCAGCTCGAATGAGAGGTAATGAGTCTAATTTCCACATTTCTGATACATGTTCTTTATTAGATCTATGTACACCAGATACAAGAAGGATTCCTAAGAACGCATCAAATTCTTCTTCGGTAAATGGTATGAATTTTTTTGTTAAATTTTTTTGTTTATTGTAATCTTCTGTAACTTGTTGGCCTTTTCTTTTGGTTTCTCTCAATATTATATCACACATTTCTGTTGTCATGATAGATTTGAATATCTCTTTTGCTGTAAACAATGCAGTAGAATTAGATGGTCCAGGTTTTTGACGCAAAATATTACGAGAAATTGTTTGTGATTGGGGATATGGTTCATCATACCATTGAGTACCATCTTTACCGACTCTAGGCTTGATATGTATGGATTCATCTTCACTGCTTTCATCTGAATCAAAGTTTTCACCATGCTCAATAACAGGCTCTGTTTCCGCGTCTGATTCTTCATATTCAATAGCTGCTGGTTCGGGAAAATACTCATCTTCATCAGATGCATTATAATTTTCACCTTCAGAATCTGATTCCCCCAATACTTTTCTTATTTCATCAGACGGTAATCTTGAAAAAGAATAAAACATAATAATATAAACTAATTATACTTAGATAGATATAAATATGTCAATTTATTTGTCAATGTAATTATGTGTACCAATTATTTGTTTGACACTATTTTTACATGGAAATTATATTATTTTATTTATTAAATATATTTTAAATAAAATCATCATAAAACTAAATTACAAAATTATATTTTATAAAAGCACAATGTTATTAAAATATTGTATAGTTTATAAAAAGTATCTTTGTACATTAGATATGTTTCAAAATGCTGTTTGTACTTACCTAGATCTTCTCAGTCTTGTAGTACGACATTTGTTATTATCCTGGCTATCAGCCATATTTAGTATTTATCAATTATGTATAATAAATAGGTATAAAAAACACAAATATCAGGCGTTTGAATAAACGTAAATACTGTGTTCACGTCAACGTCGAAAACTAAAATAACCGGCATATAAACCATAACTATAATTTTAAAATGTTCGATATTGATAACATTAGGTATGTCTATTGATAATTCGAATCACATATAATACGATATAAAAGCGATTAACTGATGACAATGAAATAAATTACGGGAAAAGTCCAGACAAAAATATTGTAGGTACCCGGGTACCTACACCGTCATAAGAAGTAGTTTTTTTTCCCAGTCACATAAAGGTTAAAGTATGAAATAATACATGTAAATTGTACTTTAACTAGTTATTTCATAGAATATCTAGTTATTCTGTACAATTTCAGTTTGATATCCGTTAAAGTATAAAATACATTAAAATTTAAAATATATATTATAATATTTTATTTTACTGAATTATGAATTAATTATAGTTATATTATTTATGTATTTGTACATGTAAGGCTATTATGGTATTTAGAGTTGCACAACACCTCTTTTTTTCTACAAACACATCGCTTTGTGTCACATTTTTTGGTACAAGTGCATTTAAAAAAACCCTGACCAGTTCCCAGTGACTGCGCAGTTGCCGCAGATCTTAATTTAATACTTCCATTTGGAACAGCTTCTACAGCTAACAAATTTTCTGAACATACTGTGAACTGGGATCGAGAGTATAGTTGTTTTAACACTCCTGTAATTATATAATGTTTAAGGTAGGTATCAAATAAATAAAAAATAAAAATAAAAAATTACTTGTATTATTTAAATTTTTCTTACCATCATTGCATCCCAGTTGATAAAACCCATCGTCAGTTAATTTTAAAACAACTGCAATAATTGAACGAGGATCATCCTTTCCTCTATCAACATCGGGAATTTTGATACGCACTGTAGAACCAATATTAGCAACCGCAAATTTAGTATTTGATAAATCTCTCATTCTTTTTGCCTGTTTTTCCAAATTTTCTTTAGCTTTTTTCCTCTCCTTAAAACATTGCGTTCACCGATAATCTTATCTGATTTAATGTGTTATATTAAATTGTTGAAATGTTAGAACTATATTTATTTGTCATGATATTTTGTTATTTACAATTTGACACATTAACTAAGTGATGCCAGGGAATGTATAAAATAACTAGTTAAAGTATAAATTATATACATTACCTACAAGCTTTAGTTATTTTATAAATTACCTAGTTATTTCATAAACTAACTAATTCAACACTTTAACTGTAACATATACATATATTTGTTAACTAAAATTATAGTATAAGAAAATATATGTATGGTCTAACTTTAGAAGCAAAATCAAGGTGTTTTGCAAAAAGTAAAAATTTAGCTTCTTGAAAAAAAAAAAAAAAATGTTGTAAAAGAAGCCAAATCAGCTGTTTGAAAAGAAGCTAAATCAACCTAGAAAACTACGGTTATCCATTTTTTTTTTCTAACTTTAGAAGCAAAATTTAGGTGTTTTGCAAAAAGTAAAAATTTAGCTTCTTTAAAAAAAAAAAATTTAAAAGAAGCCAAATCAGCTGTTTGAAAAGAAGCTAAATCAACCTAGAAAACTACGGTCATCCATTTTTTTTAGAAAAGAAGCCAAATTGATTTTTAAAAAGAAGCCAAATTTTTCGATTTTCACCGATGTTTTCCCCCTTAAAAAATAAAACGTGAAATTCCACGGCCAGAAGCCCCATTTCTCTACTACTTGTATAACATTCATAATTTATTTAAATAGAAACTTGCACATTTTTTTTTGTTCTTTTCAAATAGCATGTTTGTACGCACGAGCAATTGGTTTTCTAAATGTTTAGCTGATATGTTACACCTATATGGCGATAACACAAATTTCAAGCCAGAAATAGTCTTTCAACGCTAACTTGGGTTGCTGGAACACTGCATACTATATTAGACAGCTCAAAAAGTTCTGGATATTGTTCGTAGGTTACGAATCGTAGGTATTTTGTAAACATTCGTAGAAATACACAAAATTGTTCGACTTTTCTGACTATTCTGAGTATTCTCGTTATATTGCTCAATATCAGTGGCGAAGCTACCATATGAGACAAAGAGACACTGTGTACCCAGTTTTTTTTTTTTTAACTGATTACAATATGAATTTTAGGAATTTTAGGCCCGATCCACACTTGCGATAATTTAACGCGCGACGCCGCTGCGGCGCGATAAGAACTTGCGTAAAAATTTGTACGCAAGATGGACGCGCGTTACCGCAGCGTTTCCGCTGTGATGACATTGTGTGCAGTACGTAAATAAATTGTTGGTATTTCACACCGCAATCGCAGAGCCGCAATTAACGCAAGTGTGCGTCGGGCCTTTATAGGTTGACTTTATTATTTTGATTTATAAAAGATTAAATATATTAGATATATTTATACATAAAATTATATATTATACGTCCTATGAAATAACTTTTATTTAAAATATTTTATCATTTTATTAATGTGACTGCAGCTAAAATATATACTTTATTTTTAGGATTTCTTTTCACTTAAAAATTAAAATATACTTCGAAAGATTATGTTTAATAGTGAAATATTTTGTATTAGTAAGAGTAGTGTTGATTGTAGGGTTGACGGTATTGAAATTTGAAACCGGTATCGCGGTATTAGATTCGGTACTGGTATGAAACGGTGTACCATAATACCGGTATATACCGTAACACCGGAAAACCTTAATACCGTAATACCGAAAAACCGTGGTACTGGAAAACTGTAATACCGGAAAACTGAAAAACACTGAAATGATATGCTGAGGGAGTAAATCATTTAAAAAAAAACATATTACAATATAGGAATATGTTAGGTATATTACATTTATTATTTTATTATATAGAGGGTATGGCAAGGAAACTACCTTATTTAAAAAAAATAATAGGTAACACAGTGTAGGGACTAAGGGATGTAATTTTTTCAATTTACACTTTACAGGGAGACATTGCAGTTTTAATTTTTTTTTTAATCATATTATAAGGCAATGAAAATAATAAGGGTCTTTTTTTTTTGTAATAAGACAAGATAGATGAAGGAGTACATTCCCCCCTTAGGCTTTTTTTAAAATTTATTTTCACCAATACATCAAAAAATATGCATGTTATTTCAGGGTCTGTAAAGGCAAAAAATGCACATTCTGAAAGGAATTTCCAAAAGGTGAGCATGCCACTAAATACAAGAACTGTCTTTTAATAATAAAAAATGATTAACTCTGTAAAATTTAAAAATGAAATAAACAATTTATTAGTATTCTTTTACTTATGAATAAATAATAACAATACAATTACTGTCTTTAACAAAATTAAAAATTATTAACTCAGTATAACTACTATAAAGTTAACATAAAATAAAATAAATTATTAGTATTCTTTTACTAATAAATAAATAATAATAATACAAGCACTGTCTTTAACAAAATTAAAAAAATGTATTAGAATTAGATATTACTTGGAAATACATTTTGGTTCATTGATAAAAAAATAAGTTCTTCAGCATGTTCTGGAGATAGTAATGACCGATGATCTGTAATAATATTCCCTGCAGAGCTAAATATTCTTTCACTAGGTACACTGGTACCAGGTATACATAAATACTTCATGGCTAGTAATGATACCGTAGGCAATTGTGAATGATAAAGTTTCCACCATTGAAGAGGATCGGCATCAAGAGAAATAAATGGCAAGGATACATATTTTTCCAATTCGATTTGGTTTAAGGTTTCATCGGTCACATTGTTCATAACGGGACAGTCAAAGTTTTCCAAAAATGCTGCTAATCCTACAATTTCATTAAAACGATTGATATCAGAAATATTATAGTTTCGGTAAAAATAAAAAATATTTGAATAAAAAAAAACTAATCTTTACTGTTATAGTTATGTGTATATGTATAATACATACCATCATTTTTCTGGACCTTGAGTTCTTTACCTTTAGCTTGGTTGCCTATTTCATCCATTTCAAGTTTAATTGAATTTTTGACACTATCTATATCATTTGGATCGATATATGTTGATTTGTACCTTGGATCCAAAAAGCATATTTTTTGTAAAAACATTCTACTTTCTTCTTTATTAATGTAACGTTTATGAAATGGTCTTATTATATCGTCCCTTAAAAGATTTTCAATATGATATAATAAATTATCAATTGTACTCACACTATTCACATGTGAATCAACATCATCATCACTAGGGCTGGGATTTTAATGCCCTAAAAAATCTCAAAAATGCCCTTAAAAAATGCAAAAATGACTTAAAAAACTCAAAAAATGCACTAAAAAAATGCATTTAAATTATATTTATTATAGGTTAAAAATTAGAAAAAAATTTAAATTATACTACAGTAATGTATTTTTTTTTGTTTATTGTACGTTGTTGCTTCTTTAGTTTTTTTATGCTTCTGTTTTCTTAATCATTCATTCTAAAATAATAATTTAAAAAAAAATTTTAACATTTTAATTTGTTTTTGCTAGTTGTTATTAATACTAACCTGAACAAAATCGCTATTGCACTGAATAATGATATGCTGTCTTATATTTTCAAATAAAAATGATCGTCGTTGGTCGGACAATATACTTTTGTAAGTAGAAAAACTTCTTTCGACTTCGACTGATGATACTGGAGCATATTTAAAGTGTGAAATATCGTCCGTCGTTATATCTTCCGGTATGTTGTTTTCATCAGGTTTTTCACCATTTATAATTTTTGAAATATTTTGTAGTATTTTCAACCCTTTATTTTTATTCAAAACATTTTCCATTTTTTTATTTATTGCAGTACCAATTTCATTTGGTGCTTCATTTATTAAAACTCTTATATCTTCTAATACTCTTAAAGATTCTGATAAAGTCTGTCCACGAGTTTCTAATTTAGTAATCGATTCAGGCAATGTACCGAAATGCGCTTTTATATAAATTAAATTCCTGTGTAAGCTAGAACTTTTAATTACTGTTTGCACTTTTTTAATAGAAATAGCGTCTTCACTGTCAAGTGCATTGACAACTTCTTTGGTAGATTCAAAATGTTCGCAGTAATAAATTGAAGCGTTTAACCACGTTCCCCAACGAGTTATAACTGGTTGCGGCGGTAAAGGTATACCTTTTGCTATTTCTCTAAATTTCTCTATGCGGGAAGGTGCTTTCAAAAATATTTTTTTCCCATTTGAAACTAATTTATCTACTTTTGAAAAATTCCCTCTTATTTCTTCAGCGACTCGATGCAGGGCATGTGCAATACAAGTCACATGTACCATTTTTGAATAAAATGACTGGATTGACTTTCCAGCTTTCACCATGTAAGGTACTGCATCACTTACAAATAGTAATACGTTGTCATATTGAATACCTACCTCCAGGCCACAATAAAGATAGAGAATTATTGAACATTTTAGCAACAGTAGAATGGTTCGCTTTTTCCAATACCTCACAGTTTAAAAGAAATGTTTTTCCAGGACAACCGACTTCTAACGTACCTACGATGAAGTTTGCAACAAAACGTCCTTCTGCGTCGGTTGTTTCGTCCAAAGTAACCCAAATTTTTTTATCTGCTGCATATTGAATTATTTTATTCATGGTATTATTGTAACATTTACTTACATAATTTTTTCTAATTGACGATCTATCAGGAATTGATTTATTGGTATACTTCTCTAAAAAACCTTTTAATATTGGATTTTCAAGTTTATTAAGTGGTATATTGGCCGAAAGAAAGGCATTAGTCAAATCATAAGAAAACGGAGATAGCTGATATTCATTTATAAATTGCATTGTGGATACCTGTTGGTCCGATTTAAGTTCTCGGCGACGTAATCCTTGAACGTGTTTATCTCGGGAAATGTGTTGTACAACGGTAAATTTTTTTTCAGAAGCCACTTTTATTTCACATATTTTGCAAAATAATATTTCACCGTCTGTAGAAAAAAATTCTTTACCGAATTCATTTACATATTTCGTTAATCGATTTGATTTCGACGTTTTTACTTTCGGCATATTGAACTTATGAATCACACGAAAAAACACGACACGACGAAACACAACGAATGCTATCGAGACTACGACGGCGGACGTACTAATTGGTTACTAATTCAGTAATAGTTATCTAGGCCTAGCTATGATAAAATTGTTATCGACGATAACTTGTACCTATGTATGTATGTATGGTGTAATAAAAATAATAATTCATAATAGGTATAACATAACGGTGATAATTTTCGGGGAAAACCCTAGCGTACCGTTAGCAGTTTGCCGAAAGTTTTTTGTAAATCGCAACAATTTTCGTTCATTTTATGAAGAAATTATGAAAAATGCTCTAAAAACCAAGAAAATGCACTAAAAACATAAAAAAATGTCCTAAAAATACATTTAAGAGTTAATTTTGTCAAAAAATGCAAAAAATGCAAAATAAAAAATTCTTTAAAATAATCAGTATCACCCAAAACACATTTTATACTTACGGACCAATGTTTCAAAACACCAGAAAAAAAGATGCCTTTGCATCAAAATCCCAGCCCTAATCATCACTCTCCACAATTTTCATTAGTGTTAAAACATGAATTTATATCACTATCCATAAGTGTACATTGACTTAGGATTAGAAATAATTGTTCGCTGTCCCCAAAAGCTTCACTATTATTCGCTCTAGTTGAATCTTCTTGTGTTAAAGCACAAGTGAAATTTGATGAATTTGTGTGAAGCAAAGTTTTTTCAAGTTTTGTATAAACAGGCCCAATTGAAGAAGCTGTAACATTCTTTTCTGCACTCATATGTTCACCAAAGTGTTTTTAGATGTTCAAAAATTTTGCACATCACCAAAATAAGTTTTTGTTCATTGCAGTTTGGAAGATATTTTATTTTCCTTGATTTCAACTTAAATAAAACATCATAAAGAGCATCATAATTATCTCTTACGAACTGAATAGCAGGTAGATTAGTCCACCATCTTGTAACACATGATGCTGGCATAACTTTTTGTGGAAGGTCGAGTTTACTTTGTGCATCTTGAAGCAATCTACGTAAATTTGAATTATAATGAAATGTATATCTTATTTTGGAAATATTAGAAATAATAATTATTGTTTTGATTGGATTTAAATTCATAGATGATGTAACTCCATTATTTAATGTGTGACCAAAACAACTAATATGATTTAAATCCATTAACTGAACAGCTTTAATTACATTAGTACCATTATCTGTAGTTGCGGCAGAGACTTTTGACATAGGAATATTCCAATCTTTAAGTATAGATTCAATGATATCTTTTAAATTAGTGGCCGTGTGATCTACATCAAGAATTGTGCAAGCTATACAATATGTTTGAAGAACCCAATCACAATTGATAGTATGAGCTGTTATACCAATGTAAGGCTGTTGGGCATTCGAAGTCCAACAATCGAATGTAAGTGACAAAAATTGTGCAGAGTTAAGATCATGTTTTATTCTACGTTTTACCTCAAAATATAAAGAAGGAATTTTGTTATCAGCAAAAACTTGGCGACTTGGGATAGAATATCCAGGACATATGACAGACATTAGTTGTTGAAATCCTTGTTTTGATACAGATCTATAAGGTTGCATATCTGCAGCAATCCAATAAGCAATTGCATTGGTATACTTTTCACTGGTTGTTTTATCCAATTTTTTATATATATTCATAGATTGTTGTTTTAGTATACCAGATCTACAAGTGAATAAAAATAATATTAAATATAATTATTTCATTAAAAGTTTGTGGGCGAGAAGGTTCCAAATAATTTAGGTAACAATTTTTTTTTTTTTTTTTGTTAATTATGTGGTTTATTAATAAATAAGTGCAGTAAGTGTATTGTACATATTATTATAACACTAAGTTAAATTTTAAACTTACTTATGAACTTAATTTGTACTGGAATTTAATGGCACTAGTTCATGACGTTCTGCACTATTATTAGCAATGTCACAAGGAGGATCACTGATGTCATCAATTTCATTCAGATAATTTCTAACAAACAATTTTCAAAATTAAATGGTGAACATAATGGCAGATTAAAGTACTATGATATTTTACTATCATTATTCATTACAAATATGAAATATTATGTAAAAAAAAATGTTTATTATCATATACCTATGTTACTATAATAATTATTCATAATTATTATGAAAAGATTAAATCATTAATACTTGTAGGTATATTATTTATAATACATAGACAGTAAATTTAAAAATTCATAGATTAAAGTATTAAATTATTAATATTTATTATTAATTTTGTTTACTTGTTAAAGCTGTTATCTTGACCCTTTATATTTAAAAACTCCAAATGAATATTGGGATGATGTATTCTCAAGTTACCTCCTTTAGATTCAAAATTATTTTTGCACTTTAAACATCTCCCTTGGTCTTTGTTCAATTTGGTGAAAAAATTCCATACTTTTGACCTTTTTTTTGGCATAGTTTTCTAAAAGAAAAAATCATTATAATATTAAGTAATAAATATTAAATAATTACTTATACCAGGTTGAAAAATGTATGTAAGTAACTTTAAAGGTTCTCTGCACTGAGCAGATCAATTATCAATAACAGGTTCAACTTACCTTTTTAAACAATTTAACAGTCTACAATATACTTTGAAATATAACTTAATAGTTAATTTTTAATTTTTCTTTTTATATTAAACGCGATTAATTATTATTTAGCTATAGGAACGATGTCGATGACTGGATTTGTTATCAAAATCACTTACAACAATTATGACTCGATCAACGCATTACGCATTTACATTGGTAAACAATAACATTACAAAAATAGAATCTATTTTGATTTATATTATTGCATGGAGGCATAGAACAACCGGCATAACTGATAAGACTGAAAACTGTTCAGCAATTATATCCAAAAACCAGTATACCCAAAAACCGTCACCAAACGGTACTACGGTATGTCGGGTTTCCGGTATATACCGGTATAACGGTATACCGTTGCAGCGGTATTTGAGTAAAAACCGGTATACCGATTAACCGGTATACCGATATTGACGGTATACCGAAAAATTCGTCAACCCTTGTTGATTGTAGTGATTTGTTTACATTTTTATAGATGACAATAGTTAAACGTCTCAACAGCTGTGGAACTGAAACAATACATTCATGTGTAAAAATATTAAAAAATACTTTAATGGTTATTTTAAAATTATTATCACTGTATTACTCAATGGAAAAACAAATTTAATAAGATGAAACACTATTTAATAAATATCTATAATTTTACAAAAAAAAAAAAAAAAAGAAAGTAAGAATAATTTTATAATAATCAATTAATATAATAATAAAAAAAAATCTCTTTTAAAAACAAATCAAAGTAAAAATTAACGTATATAGTAAAATCTCTTGGTAAAAATGAAAAATAAATTATTGTATTAAATATTTAAACTTTGGTATACATAATTAAGTGTGAGTGACACTCGTTTTCTATTAGGGACGTTGAAGGTTTTTATTTTTGTAGCCATGTCATTATGTGTTTCCCAACAGGAATCATTGCGTCGAATTTGACTTAGGTAATGACCGTTGCCAAATGTCACAACTCCGTGAAACATGAATCTATAAAAAAATTAACGAAAAATGTCCAAAATACATGTATTCTTTAATAACAATTATAATAAAATAAATTCGCATTAAAAACCTTACCGGTCATCATTTACTTCTATTGTAGTAGAAAATTAAATTTAAAATAATGTATCTTAATGAATTTACTTTAAAAATATGATCTCCATGGCTAAGTTTTCCATATGGATCTCTCACCAATCATCATATCAAATGTATTTTATAGGTATGTGTGCTCTTTCTCGAGGTATGTTACGAGATCCAGAGTATGGAAAATGAGCAGCGATGTGAGATCCATTTTCGTTGTGAGTAACGTTTTATTCTGAAACATCGATTATAGGCCAATACAATTAAAGTGCGCCGGAAATTGGCCGGAGCTCGAAAAGATATTAGTATACGTAATTTGTGTGTTTGGTCGTATCTGCGCGCGGCTACAAAATGAGTTGGTGTATATTTGGGGCCCGATTTGACAGCCTTTTACGAGTTCCGAGTAACTCATTGTTGACTGCAACGTCGCATTTCGTGTGTTCTAAAGTTAAAACTGCATTTTGAGAGTTCCGATGGTTTAACATTATTTTATTATTTCAATAATGATATTATAAACCTATACTACATTAATACATATCAAAAACAGTGGATCTCGGAGCGAAATAATGGGTTTGCACTTTTTCTACAAACCACGAGTGTTGTCTCCAACACTTAAATTCAAATATGTCGATGTTCGTGGGTTTTTTGTTTGTTCCGTGAGTTTCGTATTGAGATACCGGTTCGCATCGTGCGACACCGCGGCGCGGTCGACAACAGCTGTTGTGTGATGACTGTCCGGTGCGTGCGTGCGGCCGTTATCTCATTTTTCGTTTAAATTGTCTTCGTTATTTCGTATCGCGTGTGTGCGTGCGAAATATTTTCGGTTATGTTTCGTGTATTTGTCAAGTCATTGACCTCAGTGTCACCGAAAGTTCTTAAGTTCGTGTGTTTTCAATTCATTGTGGTGGCACTGAGAAATTATCTTCGTTTTCGTGGTGTCCGACGGCCGTAGTTTTCGTTGTGAATGTCGTCGGCACTTATTCTCGCTCGTTCTTTTCTCGTCGCTCGCAAGGAGCAGTTCTCCGTGTTTTTTTTTGTCGTCCATTGTCTGCAGTAGAAAACCACATTTTGTGAATTTGTGAATTGGCTGCTTGGTAATTATCGTTCGAACAATTTTTATTGTCAACGTTGTTAATTTTCATTCCCCAGTCTAGGGTGGTCAACATTGTACCAGCAGTCATTGTGAGTTGTGGTTTTCGTGTTCGTGCGTTGTATTGTGTTGCTGCAGACAACATTGTTTTTGAGTTCGTCGTTAGTGACTGTGGCCTGGTGGTTGTACGTGCGCGGGGTTGCGTATTTTCGTTGGTTTAGTCTCATTTTGTATTATACTACGCTCCCCCGGCACGGTCGCGTGGGATGAAATCCGCCATCGGACACAGTCACCTGTTATTGTGAGTATTGGTCGACCACGTGATTTATTTCGTTTCATTTCGTTTGACTGGTGAACAGACGTGTTCACCAGTTCTTTATTTTACTTATTATTATTATTATATAAATTATATTATTTATTATATTTATTGTTAAATCATTTATTTATTATTATTATTTAAATTATTTTTTTTTACATTGAAATTGTTGGGCCAAACAGGCCATATATATACATATTGTCGGCACAGTTATATCATTATTATTATACTATTATTTGTTATTATTATTTTTATTATACTTTTAGGTCGGTAGTGCTGCATTTAGTGTAGCCTACCCTCCTGTCGTGAAGGCACCCTTATTTATATATATAAGCGCTGAACGCGACAACGAGTATAAAAGTTAATTAAACTATGGTTAACATGATAAATCGTAATAAACCAACTGATAGTGTGTGAATTAAAATTTCTTAGTTGTGAGATTTTTTTAATTTATTCTACACTTTTTTGTTTGAAACAAGAATCCAAGTTATTGAATGGTGTAACTTGTTTGCTGTTTTAATCAATAGGGATGCATTGTAAAATGTGGTACTATTTTGTATGGTGATAAAAAATATGTCAATCGTGGTTTTTCGTACTCGCAATGGAAAATTATATAATGAGAGTGACAAATACACAATATGTAGGTATCAGGTACGGGTACCCATTTAGGGCGTGCGGAAAAAAAACCAAGGAAAAAAAAACCACGAAAAAAAAACCAAAAAATAAAAACCAAAACATAAAAAACCAAATGAAAAAAAGACCACGGAAAAAAAACCATGAAAATAAAAACCAAATTTCATATTTGATTTCAAAAATTAATGAGTTAGTTAATAAATCAGAAAATTACAAATAAATATTTTGCCAGTAGAATAGAATATAAGTATAAACTGTAAATAATTGTATAGGTACTATGTTTTAGGAAAGTATTGTTGGCGTGTGTGTATGTACCTATATGAGTGTGTATAAAATGCACAAGTATTTAACCATATAAAGATAATATTTTATATTATTAAAGATACCATTAAGATAAAAAAGGTACCTACAGCTTATGTTGTTCATTTATTCATTACATTATATTGTATATATCATATAGGTTTTTGATACAAAATCGGACTTATTTAGACTGTCTAGAGTTCTAGACTCTAGATAATACAGGCACACGTGCATCATTTTGTTATAGTTAATAATAATATAGGTATTACCTAGTGAGTAGTGGCTATAGTAATTATTTAGTTGACCATCTACCTATTTAGTTGTGACACAGTGTAAACGTCTAGAAAACATCGGTTTTAAAGCATTAAAGTTTTTGTGATTAATTATGGAAATAATAGAATCAAATAAAGGCAAAGACAAATTAGCGTTCAATGGCTATATGTACGTAATGAAGCACGCAGGAAAAAATTATTACACATGGAGATGTAATAAAAAGAGTTCTCTAAACTGTCCAGCTATTCTCCACACCTCAATAAATAAAACAGACCCCATTCTCAAAGTTCAACATGAGCACCCTGCTGAACAATCAAAAATCGAGATTGCAAAAGCCATAAACAAAATTAAACAGAATGCTAAGTGTTCTGGAGCTAATCCGTCGCAGATGTATGCTGAAGCGGTATCACAATTAGATGTCAACACTAAAGCAAGGATGCCGGTCGAAACTTCATTAAAACGAACCATACGAAATTACAGAAAAAAGAAAAATCCTATCGATCCAGCTTCACTAGAAGAACTTCAGATTTTGGTAAGTCCACTGACATTTATAAGTGAAATTTAATTTAAAAAAAACTTATTCAAATTAATCAAATGTTTACGAAATCGCGTAACGATGACGATTTATCTTCAAACGAAATTAAATATTTGTTATATGTAATTCAAAATATAAAATAAGTCGTAGATACTTGAAAATTTCATCAATTATTTAGATTGGCATTTTCTTTACATGATTTAATTTTCAAAATATTTCACTTACTTTAATGTTATTTATAGGCATTTGAAATATTCGTTTTTGTTTATTATTTTTACCTAACCTTCAGATAGGTACTATCGTCTACGTTTACGTAAAAAACGTTAAAAAAATGTATCAACTACATATTTGTTTTTAATACACAATATTTAACTTAGTTATGTTATGAATTTTTAACTACAAAATAACTTCCTTAGTTCCTTAACCTACCGTATTACTAATTTCTAAAATGCAATAACTTATTAATTTTTTTAATGTATGTTTAGGGCGAGTGGTGTTATACAGGAGGACTACAGAACAAACTACTCTTACTTGATGATAACAGGTTAGAAGGAAATGAGAGAATAATTATGTTTGCAACACATGAAGGGCTTGTCAGTTTAACAAAGTCTTTGAGATGGTATATGGATGGTAACTTTGCTTTGGCTCCCAAATTGTTTTCTCAACTATATGTTATACGTGTAGAAATAAATAAAAATTTTACAACAGCAGTATACATTCTCCTACAGAATAAAACGTTATCAACTTATGAGATGATGCTTACTACACTTTTAAAAAAATGCGAAGAACAAAATTTATATCCTGATCCTGCGGTTGTACATGTTGATTTTGAACGTGCAGTAATTACAGCTATCACACATGTTCTTGGTCAACATGTACATAGTCAGGGTTCTTTCTACCATTTGACACAATCAACATATCGAAAAGTACAAGAATTAGGGCTG
Organism: Therioaphis trifolii; assembly: GCA_027580255.1. Lineage (NCBI taxonomy): Eukaryota > Metazoa > Arthropoda > Insecta > Hemiptera > Aphididae > Therioaphis > Therioaphis trifolii. The sequence continues at coordinate 83,782 of JALBXZ010000052.1, forward strand.
CAGACACAGTATAGAGAAAACCAAAATGTAATTGAATTTTGTGGAAAAATGGATGGTTTGGCATTCTTACCCATAGGAGACGTTAAAGATGGTATGGCATATTTAAAAAACATTGTTCCTGAGGAGGCTGAATCTTTATTAAATTATTTTGATGAAAAATATGTAAATGGCAAGTATAGGCAAGTTAAAAATGAAAATAATAAAATAGTTTTAAGAAATTGTCCACCTATTTTTCCACCAAATTTATGGAACGTAAATGAATCGACTTTAAATGACGAAGAACGAACAAACAATTCTACAGAAGGTTGGAACCTCAGGTTCAGTAAATTAGTAGGACAAACACATCCAACAATATGGACTATTATAAATAAAATAAGGTTAGAAGTGGCATCTGATGAAACTAAGCTGGCCCAAATTGAATTAGGTGTACCCCAACAGAAGCGACAAAACACGGTGTATAAAAAATTACAAATCCAGTTAAAAAAGTTATGTGAAGATTATAATAAAGGTACCCGTGACATTGAAAACTTTTTAACTGCAATTTCTTATACAATAAGGTATCGATAACTTTTTTATTTATATTTTATTCTACTGACAATTGATGAGATATTTATTTGTAATTTTTTATGTAATTTATTAATTAGTTAACTTATTAATAATACCAAAAATATGACAGAAAAAAATGATAGCAAAATATAAAAATTTGGTTTTGAATTTCATGGATTTTTTTTCATTTGGTTTTTTTTTGTTTTGGTTTTTATTTTTTGGTTTTTTTTTTCGTGGTTTTTTTTTCCTTGGTTTTTTTTCCTACAACCCCATTTAGGTATCACCTAACCCATTTGATATAATGTATACCGTATACCTATGTTGTTAACATATTTAAAGTATGAACGTGCAAGGCACAAGACACTGGACTCAATAATAATAATTAATAACATAATAATCCGTAAAATATAATATATATTAAGCCGTATTGGTGTTTTAAGTTTAATGTTTATAAATAAATGCTATAGAAAAATAAATATGAAATAAGCATTGTGTATCTGCGGCCACTGTAGTGACCTTGAATTACGTGTGCATTACAAACGTGTATAATAATATTAATTAACTTATTATCATTCGTTATAATATTCAATGTTGTCTCTACCGCGCGTATGATATACCCGATACCATCATAGTTATATTCGCGCGTTTTTCGATTTACATTGCCATTGTTTTGAGTTCGTACACTGTATTATCGCAAGCACATGTATTATATTATATTTTTGTACAGTATTAAAGTCTTAAAATGCATTGGCCAGTCGGCCGCTTATTAGTTATTACTGTATACATAAACTATTTTGTCGCGGTGTGTTTCGGTTTTTTATATTTAAAAATAAACGACTACGGTCGCGGCTCGCTGATGGTGACGACACTGTTAATAGATTCATATGATAACATAAGAAGTATAGAATATATATTTATATATTATACATAGTATATAGTTTATACCCAAATGCGCTACACTATATTGTACAATAGGGAAACCCTTATTTCTGTTATTCACCACCCCTCTGCTGGGCCAATGTATTAGACGTCGACTATTGTAAACACTACTCATAGTATACATATACACATATATATTATTATTTATACATGAGAGTACCGATAAGCGGACAATAATAATTAATATAATAAAACCAAAATAAAATGGTAAAATATTCCCGATTTATCACACTTTATACTGTAAAAACTTTTACACGAGTCTCATAACGTCGAGTGTACGCGATACCGCAATACGTTTTGTAGCTCTCGGTGTACCTATATAATGACTTCAAGGACGAGAAAATTATTAGCATTGGCTAATAAAGTTAGTATCACTAACTTTAAAGAACAAAATGGTAAGTGGAGTTGAAAAATAATTCATCCATTCAGTATTGAGATCATAGGTCTCTTACTAAAAGTTTTTTATTTTACAGTCAAAATGACACGTGCCAAAAAAAAAACCAAAAAAGTTCTGGAGAGTAAAACAGGTATGTAGAATATTAGTTAATAACTAATAAGATACTATACTACCTACCTATATCATATTTTTATAATTTAATTTACAACTTTAGCGAGTTCTACATAATAGAGATCTCCTAACGTAGTCACTGTGTATTTTTATCACTCACAAATAATATTTTAGGTACAATATGACCGAGTTATAGTTATAGTGTGTGTTCTCATTACTGCCACAAATACATTTTTCTTTATGAAGTTCAATATTTTTATCATGTGCTGCATACCTATTCATTTATTGCATGTTAAGTGATCCTATTTCTCAACTTTCACCAATGGTTAATTTTTTAGGTTAGGAATTAACGAGTTGAAAAATTTAAGTTTCATAGTAATGTGCAAGGCTCAGAACTTTGTGCTAAAAAACAATGCAATATGACGTGCAAACATAATATGAACTAAAAAAAGCTTAAATAGGTATGCAGTATAATATACAATTATTAGGTATATCATATAATATACTCGTATTATATGGTGTAAAAAAATTAAACATAAATGAAAATGTATAGTGACAGCTACCTGGTAAAAATAAAACATTTATAATTTAAAAAAATTTTAATTAGACCGATAAATAGGGCCAATTATAATAATTTTATTATCAATACTCATTATAGTATAAATAATTCAAAATAAAGACTAGGCAACGATAAGCAGATGCACTTAATTTTATTATTTTTCAATTATTGAAAAAATGTTTGTTATTGATTTTTAAATCTAATGTGCAATAATATGCTTAAAATCTTTATATTTTGTTGTTGTTTTTCATTATAGAAAAATAAAACCAGAAATGTTTCATTTTTTTAGTAACTTAGAATATCTGAAATGATAATTACAATTGTTATTGCAATTCATATATATTGTGGTTTTTGAATGTTCTTATTATAAATTAATAATGTTCTATATACCTATAGTCTATTCCAAATAAGACCAGGCTACGGCGGCGACCAGATCTCGTCGGGCGGCGGTCAGGCTCCACCTATTTTACTGATAACGTGTACTGACGTACGTAAGTGATTATGTGGTGCGCGACTGAGCGAGTGACGGTACGGAAAAATACATCGCGACGTACCGCTCCGCACTCCATCTGTTTCAGAGTATACAATGCAATCTAAGTTATTTGTTCAGGTCGCTGGTTTGCGATAGACCAATTACGTCGCGGCGGTCGCTCTAGCTGTCGGGCCGCGGCGGCAAAGTTCGAGGTCCGTGCTCGTTGTGAAGCCACGCCCATGCGCACAACTTGGCCGCCGTAGCCTGGTCTTATTTGGAATAGAGTATAGATAATGAATCTATTACTGATGTTGGTGAATATACTGTAAATAATTATCATTTGAACAATGATACTGAAACCACAAATGAAGTATTCACGAACTGTATTTATATTTTTTAAATAAATAGCTAGTTTATTTTTTTTTTAACTAATACCTATTAATTTTTATCATATTCTTAAAAATTTAATTTATTATTGATTTAATTATAAATATACCTACTTATCATGGTCTTGACTAAAATGTTCAGTTAATTTATCTTATTAGTATAAGTAGTATATATATACCGATCCTGGGCCACTTTTGATATTGATATTTTTCACTTAAAAACTAATTTATTGATATTTTTCACTTAAAATTAATTTATTGATATTTTTCACTTAAAACAAATTAATTGATATTTTTTACTTAAAACAAATTAATTGATATTTTTTACTTAAAACAAATTAATTGATATTTTTCACTTAAAACTAATTTATTGATATTTTTCACTTAAAACTAATTTATTGATATTTTTCACTTAGTTAATTTTTAAATATTTATATTATGGTCTGTGGTCTTTTTCACTTAGTTTTTTTTTTTAATATTTATATTATGGTCTGTGGTCTTTTTCACTTAGTTTATTTTTCTCTATTTTTTTGAGTTATTATTTTTGATTAAATTATTAATATGGTCAATGAAGTTTTCTCTAGATATTCCTGTTTTATAATGGCCCCAAGCTAAAGTATCAATTCCGTTTTCTAATATAAATCTTTTATCATCATGAGCACTAAGTGCTGTTTTATTTTGTTCGATTGTACAAATGTCATGGTTTTTTGTTCTAAAAATATTTTGTTTAACACTTAGAGATTTTTGAGTTGTTAAACATTTTTTAAAATCATTATGACATATTTCTTTATCAACCACACATTTTTTTACTCCTTTAGCTTTTTTGACTTCTTTCCCTGTACTATGTTCTGTGAAGGAATATAATTTCGATCGCAGACCAATAAATTCATCCATTATTTTTCCATTAAGCTCATCTTTGAATTTCCCTATAACTTTCTTGTTAACTAATGGTATATTATAAATATTATCCAAAGGATAATCAGATGTATCATAATGGTCTATATCATTTTTCATATCTTGATAAAAATCATTCGTTTTCACTTCTATAATTAGAGAATCTGTATCACAATATAATAATCTTATTTTATCACCGTATTTCTCCTTCAAAACATTATAATAAAAATCATACATTAATTTTTTAGAAATGTCTAATATAGTCATCCCAACATAAACTGGCTGAAACAATTTAGTCGAAGTTCTTTTCATATGTATTGCAGCTAAATTTTCTGTGAAAATCGTAGCTCTATCGAAATTTGGTTTCGCAACTAATTTTTCTAATTGCGAAGCATTTGTTACTAATCTAATATCAACATGATTTCTAACATTCATCATTGTCCTACCGAAAACACTGTTATTCATCAATTTATAGAAATCTTTTTCAAAATTATTTCTAGCTTTTGTTCTAAGATTTGTGTTTAAATCAATGTAAGGTTTTAACCAAGGAGATTGGTCAAACTTCAATATTTTATGAATTTTCTCTATTCTCAAACCATTACGAATATATTCTTGTAATGTTATGTAGTGGACGACATACTTTTTTTTATCATATAAATTTAGAGTAAGTTTAGGTAATGGAACACCGTCGAATTGATTTTCTGGAGCAAAAGGGAAATCTGAATGTTTATCATGAAGTTCTTGAGGATAAGTTAAATCAACCTCGAAAATATATCCTTTAGAGGAATCTGCACTAAGATTTAATATATCTGTTATTTTTTCTGGATCAATCCATTTAAATCCTCCAGAAGGTATGGATTGAGACATTGCCCATCCATAAAGATTGTTTGCGTCTAAATATTCCAAATAAACAGAATCTTTATTTTTATTAAATTTTTCCATCATGTATTTATTGTTTGCTTTGGAATATCTAACACTACATTGAGTCATCCCTCCTCTCAATCCTTTCTCAATGAATAAATGCATATCATAATCTGTTAATAATTCCAATTTTACACCTGTTTTTCTGAGCATACAATTCCATGCAAAACCTGGAGTTGTGTAACACCACAAAGGATCTAACTTATAAGTTTCTAAAGAAAGATGACGAAAATTTTCAATAATATCACTTAATAAGAAAACATCTATCTTATTATACAACATGGTAAATTCTCTGAGATTTTGTATACTAAACGCATTCCAAACTTCTTGAGCATTTTTATAATCATCGTCTGTTATATGTTTTTTTGTAAGAGAACTATAGAAAAGTTCTTTGGGAGGTAAACATGTTTCACTATACTTTTCGATGCAATCTATATACTCATAAGGATAAGATAATTTTTTAGTTATTAAATCTAGATGTTCTCTTGGAAAATGTTTTCCGAGTTCTTTAAACTGGTTTTTCTCTAGATTATTAGCTAATTCATCTAAACTGCAAGATAGAAATTTGAATGAATCTAAAAATCTTATCTCGATTTGATTTTTACAGACAATATTTGTTATACTTTTTTTACAGAATTTATTCAAACATTTATTTTTCATACAAGCAGATGATTGGTAGTCCAAAATATTTGAAAAAGATACATATTTTTCCTCATTATCTGGAATCAAGTTTATTCTTTGATTATCGCCGTTGAATTCTTTTATAAATAAATGTGCGTCGTAACCTGAAAGGTTGTGGAATAAAACAGGAATAAATCTAGGAATTTGATGATTTAAATTACAATAAGAATGTGAAGCTCCTCTATAATTTCCAGTTAAATGATCATGGTCTCGAACTTTTCTCATATTATTTTTGAATGCAGTATCTTTTTCCTTTTTTTTCATACTCTGTAACAATTGTGGAGGTATATCCTCCATTTTTCTCTCACAAATATGACATGTGTTTGCGTTTTTAAAATTTTTCCATTGTTTTTTAGTCAACTCTTTCATAGGAACTTTTACATCTAAATAATTTTCAGCAATATTAAGAGCTTTCTCCTTTATTTTTTGAACAAATACCTTAGGTGCATCCAACCTAAAGTATTCTTCACTTTTCTTAAAACTCCCATCAGAGTATTTTATATAGAATACGAAACTTATAGGAGTATGTTTTTGGTATGGGTTTATATACGAAATCTTATCACAAGGTTGACAATTCTGTATTTTATCTAACATTCACTCAAAGTCTGCGTAAATCGAAACAGGTACTTTTAAAGAATGATTATAATGAGAAAATTGAACAATATTATTGGAAGGTTTGGGTAAAACGACCTTGGTACATTTATTATGCATACAGTAAGTTTTATGTTCGTTTAATTTATCTTGTGTTTTATGACTGGTTAAACACATTTTACACAGAAAACGTTTATGCTCATGTTTGGAAATTTGAGCATGTCCTACTATAGTCCGCCGCGATCCAAGCGGACTATTTGCTTCAGTGGTTATCAAACAACAATTTAGTGATAATACGTATCGTAAATTATAATCACAACACTACGTATCAACGTATTTTACCATCTGATTATTTACTATAAAAAAAATATTCCAATACAATATGAATGAAGGTTTCATCAGTTATCTTATTATATTTTTTATTATTTTATAAATTGATAATAAAAACAAAACAAACATAACACATACAATATGATAGCAGAATAAAAAAATAAATACACAAGTAAAAATATAATTATAATATGTTATTGCGGATTTTATTCCGAATTTCCTTCTTCGTCACTGGATCCCCAATCGCTGTCATCAGGTAACAAAGTCAATATGATTGGCTCCAACATACTGTCTCTCATAATTTCTTTTTCATTGTCTTGATCTTGCAATGCTTCTGCATGTCTCACGCACTTCTCCCAATCATGTTGAGTTACCGAATCCAATGCTTCGTGAGTCAACTTTTCTATATCGACCATTTTAAATGTTTTATTTTTTGTCGCTACTTGATTTTTTACCTGGGCCCATATCAGCTCAATTGGATTGTATTGACAATGGTACGGTGGAAGTCGAATAACTTCATGGCCCATTTCCAATGCCAATACATCCAATTCATATTTTTTTTCAAATGGTATTAACGCTTTAACTTTCTGTCTAAGTTCAGCTAAATTTTCTAATGGTGAAAAATCTACATTTTTTTTGGTCAACCAAGCCTGCACATCTACTTTTCTCGTATTACTTTTGGGAAAGTTATCGATGAGGGTTGAATGATAAGGTGCATTATCCATAACTATCACGGACGGTTCTTCAAGGCTGTTCAGCATTTGGGTGAACCAAGATTTGAATACTTCAGAATTCATTTGGCTGTGGTAATCCGTAGAATTGCCAGTATTACTGCGGAAAACCAATTTTGAATTCTGAATGAACCCATATTTGGCACATCCTGCATGAACAACAATAAGGCGTCCACCTTTTCCAGTAGGGATTTTCGGACCCACCATACTATCATGTTGCCATGCAATGCTCCGCGAATGATTTTGATTGACCCAGGTTTCATCAAGATATACAATTGGTCGAGTATCTTTATTTTGGCGCATTGTACAAATTTGTCTCAAAAATTTACATCTAAGCGCAACAATATCGTTACGCTCCATCAAAAATTTACGACCGTCGCTACATTTTTTATAAGAAAATTTTAAATTCCTAAGAAGTCTTTGAATTGAACTTAAACTTCCCGAGTAATTAATTTTGCTTTTAACGGCATTGAGTATTAATTCTGATGTAGGATACTCACTCCTGTCGTAAAATTCATGAACTGTCCTCCTAACAACATCACTGTCGAAATCATCCAACTCTGAGACATATTTTGCCTGCTTGTATGATTTACGTGAAGATGAAAAAGAAGGGCCCGTCTCAGGTAATGGATCATTTTTCTTCACTTCGGAGCAAATGCGTTGAATGGAGCGTTTAGATACTCCGCAAGCCTCGGCAGTAATGTCTTGCGTTTTTATAAAAAATTTGGCGTCAATTTCTTCTGATTCCGATAGTTTTTTAAAAAATAAATACACACTATAAACTATTTTTTTACTTTGACTATGTAGATCTTTATCTTTAAATGACATTTTAATGTTAAATAAAAATAATAAATATACAAAACACTAGGTTTTTAAAAAAACAAATATATTTATAACGTATTACTACGACAGCAAACCGACGTGTGCAAAGCAACAGTGAACACACTATAATGCAAAGAAAACATGCCACAAGCAGATATGAATACAATTAAACATACCATACATGCCCCACCATCCATAATAACCATCTGTCCCTCTATAGGGTCTCTAACAGGTTTTAAAACATATAAAGAAGGAATGTGGTCTATAGGGATGTCTAATATTTGAAAATGAACAATAGCGCCGATAGTATTCGTGCTGCGCCGCCGCCGTACCGGATCGCAACAATAGAATGAGAACCACTGTCAACGCGGTGGGTGAGGTTCGGGGTACTGCGGCGGCCACCCGCCACTTTTCGTGACGCGGACTATAGTTTCCATAAATCTTTTATCCAACAATAATGCTCATTATTTTTCTTCTTTAAGATACAACAAATCAATATGTTTCTCCTTCTCAATTTTAGTTATTTTAAGGGGAATAATTTCTGGCTTGAACTCATCAATACAATACACATTTATAGAAATATTTAATCTAACTACTATTTTATGTATATCTGTTAATTTAACAGGGAATTCAATATCTTTGAATTCTTTATCAAACACACTTTACAATTTTTTATATTTGAAAACTCTCTGCCGATCATGTTCAGCTGGATATAATGCAGAAAGTAAGGCCCAAAGAAAACATTTATTATCCTCATTTTTCACATTTATAACGGCATGTTTAAGTTGAATAAATTTTGGAAGTTCTATATACGAAGCACCTCTTAGAGGTATAAATTTATTGATACACAATTCCAAGGAGACAATTTTTTGAAGACACCACTGTGATTGTTTAATTTGAAACTCTTGCATTTCATTCGTTAATTTAGTTTTCACTCCAAGATAGTAATCACTTCGATCAGTCGTTTTCAATATTATTTCATTCTTTGTTTTAAAATGAGTGTCCTTATACTCCATGGTTTCTGTACCAGTAATTTTTCTCTGGTGTATACAATGCAAAATAAAATTTACTTTTAAACCATGTTGTTTATTTAATCCTTCTTGAATTTTACCTAAAACTATTCTTTCTACATGATTCATAAATTTTATAGTATCTTTGAACCCGAAATTATTATTAATTGTGAATGTTTTAACTCTGCTGTGAAAGGCAGTATCTTTTTCCAAGATAACAGATCGATTTTTTTTGGATTTATTAAAGAGTTTTTCACTGAACTTATAGAAAACTCTGTGGTCTTTAGGTACTCTTTGTTTTTTAAGTTTCTTGGTTGTTGTTATTGTTTTCTTACGAATCCTTGTTGTAATTGTATTATTAGGATCATTATTTTTGTGTTTTTTTGTTTGGCAATGTTTTGAGGAATTTTTATAAGCATCGCTTGTATGACGTCATACAAAAGATAACGAAAGTAGGTCATCCTTCGAATTAAATACTCAGTTGTTTTTTAATAATAATTATATTAGATTAATTATTTTTTTATTATTTATTTACTTATCTACTATTTAAATATTAGTTTTTTAATAATATTTATATATTATAAATAATAGATGGTTTTAATAAAAATTAAAAATAATAGTATACATTTAGAACGTCCCATGGCTAATTCTGGTAATTTTTTACTAGGACTTAAGGCTTTAACATTTACTGGTTTACATAATTTAATCAGAATTGAAATAGATTGTGTAATTACAATTTGCGGTATAATAGTTACTGTGGAGCCAGGCAGATATACAATTGACCAGTTAAACAAAAAAATTAATCCTGTTGTGATAAGTCTTTCAGAGGAAAATATAGTTAAAATAACATGTAATACTTACTATCATTTAGATGAGAATTTCTGCAAATATTTGAATTTAGAGTATATAAAATTAGATTACTCAAAAATAAGTGAAATAGAAATCAGGTATATTCCTGTTATTAGATTAGACAGAGATTGTATTATTAAAACGAAAGAATATAAACTTCAAGACAAAATAGAATTTGTAATTTTAAACACAGAATTTGTGATAAAAAAAGGCATTTATTCTTTAAAACAATTTCAACATGAGCTAAATAAAAATACCACTTATAAAAGAACAATAATTAAATTAGATGAAAATAATATTATACATTTTACTTCAAACATCTCTTTTATATTCGAAGATTATTTAAAAGAGATTTTAGGAGTGGAAAATTACCATTATGAATTTCGACACTCTGATGTAGAAATCACTCATATTGGTAATAAAACATCAAAATTTATAAACAATAAAATGTGGATATTAGAGGGAAATATTTATATGGATAACACTGAATACAATATAAAATCTGGTTATTATACAATAGAAGAATTAAATAAAATTATACCAACAAATATGAAAATATCTCTTTTAAATAATTATACCATATTAATTGAATCTGATAAATATTTCGAATTTGATGAAAATTTAAACAAATGTTTTGGAATAAATAAGAAAAATGTTTCTATAAGGTCATATAAAGGTTTATCACCTATATGAAAACATAATTATTACACCTTTAGAAATTCATTGCAACATAATTGAAAAATCGTTCTCCTCTGTTAATAATATTCACCATGTAGAGGAAGAACTTTTATTCGTGTTTTTATTTGATTCTAATAAAATATTGGTAAGACCAGAGAAAATATTTTATGTTCCTGTAAGCTTAAAAACAATTCAAACTATAAACATCAGTATTTTCGATCAAAATGGAAACGAATTTATCCTACTCAAAGATCCAATTTTTTATCTCGATTTATTAGACCTCAACAGAAAAAATAGTTAACCAATCCTGAAAATCTTCTGCTTCATTTTAGTCTTTAAAACTAATGAATATAAACCTGGTTGCCAATATTCTAACCAACCCGGATGAAAAATCCGGATTAAGAATTTTTTCAAAAAAATTTAAAAAATCAATATGCATCAATATGCATCAATCTGCATTAATATGCATATTGTATTTAAAAAAAAATGTATAATAAATGGAAAACTATAAAACACTTTTAAATTCAAACACATACTTCATCTCATTAAAAAACTTGGAACTTGGAAAAAAATATAAGGTAACAAACTTTGAAATTGTTATGACAAAGTATGGGCAAAAATTATTAGTAATTTTAGATAATAATTTAAAAGTAATTTTACCAGACCACTTTTCTAAAAAATTTACAGTTAATGATATTTGATATTAATTTTAATATTGATTCGCATTTCTCTGATCAAGATATAGTACCTGTCGACGAATGTCAAACAAATAGTCTAGTTGTTTTTGATGATTGGATTTTGGAAAAAGATCAATCAATAGTAAAGGAATATTTTGTCAGAGGCAGACATAAAAATATTTCCTGTATTTATTTAACTCATTGTTTTAGCTCGAGTGATTTAAAATTGATACGCAATAATTTAAATTTTTTGTTTATTTTTAAACAACAAAAACACTACGTAAGTAAAATTTGGGAAAGTTTTTATAGTTCAACTCTATCTAAAGAAACATTTTTCAAATTTTGTGCACTTTGTTGGGAAAAAAAATATGGATACATTTCTCTGGATGTTATAGATAATCATATATATAATAAACTAGAGAAAAAACTATGTTAAAATTTACGTAAGACGTTTATGTTTAGGTTTACGTAAGATGTTTATGTTTAGGTTTAGGTAAGACGTTTATGTTTAGGTTTACGTAAGACGTTTATGTTGTAATATAATTTAGATATATATATATTTTTTAATATATCTATTATAAATGAATGATAGTGATATTAAAAAAATTCAGAATAATCTTACAAAACAAATGAGAAAAGGAGGAGGTCTTCAAAATAGTGAGATGTTTAAACCAAATACTTTAAATAATGATAAGGACAAGGAAAAAATAGAGAAAACCAAACAAGTATTAAAAATTAGAGAAAAACTACAAAATAATTTTAAAAATGCAAATCAAAGAGAAATCAACAACGAAATAAGAAAAGAAAAAGCTTTCGAACCTGTAGTGAAAGTATTAAGAGACATAAAAAATGCTGTAAACAAAACAGATGTTGATTCACACACAAAATTGGTACCTGTAAAAACATCAACATTAATAGAGCAACCTATCCATAAAGAAAACAAACCGAAAATGATATCAAGTTTTCAAACACCAACAAGAGATGAAGAAAATCAAACAATAAAAACACCAGAAACAACACATCTAGGCGATATTCGCCGCACAGAAACTTATAGATCTAAGAGATAAAGCTTTTGGAATTTGGATTTATGATAATAATACTACCAATAAAAAAGGTCATGCAATTGGAAAATACACAATAAGTTTTAAGGGCAACGATATTATTTTAAACAAGAATCAATATACAGGAACAGAAGGATTTTGGAACTTGTTAACAGAGTCAAATCTATGGGATGAAACAAATAATATTATATTACCGTATAAAGATGAGGATTTAAAAATATAGAAAAAAATATTATTAGAAACCGACTCGATATATCAAAATAACGATAAAAAAAACAGGAAAACCAAAATCATCCAGTTCTAATAAATATAATCTAATAATTAAAAATATTTGGAATGAAATGAAAAAACCATCTGAACATGTTGGAGAAGGTTTAAAATATTACACGGAAAATCCTGTAGAATATATGTATATAAATAATTTAAACCAAATAATAAATCGATTGTGTAAAATCGCCGAAGAAGAAAGAGCAGGAAATAATAATTTTCATAATGAAAAACTAGGTATGGTAACCTTTTTCAAAAATGAAATGGAAAAGTTGATTGATTCTCCAAAAAGTACAGAGTATTTGATCGAAATTATAAAATGTTTGCCAAAAAAACTAATTAAAGGGGAAGGTCTTGTCAATCATATTTTAAACAGTAAATGTATACCTGAAATGCATTGGCCTACTTATAACTACTTAGGTCCAGGTACAAAATTAAAGAAAAATAAAAAACCTGTTAATAAACTGGATGAAGCAGCAAAAGAACACGATATTTACTATGAAAAAAATAAAGATACTAAATCTAGACATAAAGCTGATTTGATTTTAGAACATTAGGCTTGGGAAAGATTTTCAGATCCAAATGTGTCTTTAGGTGAAAAATCTGCTGTTAAAATTCATTTGGCTTATGAACAGAAAAAAAATGTTACAATGCTTTTAAAACCTTATCAAACAGGTGAGGGAAAACTATATAATTTAACCAATACACAAATAAATATGCTAAAAAAAGCCAAAAAAGAAAATAAAGAAGTCCGATTAGAATTGGAATTTAATCAAATAAAAGAAGGTGGATTTCTTCCTCTTTTATTTGGTGGAATTGCAGCAGCTGCTGCTGCAGCTCAAGGAGGATCTGCTAATTGGGACAGTTATTCAGAAACTAAACATAAAAAAGCAATGGAAAAAGAAACAATTCGACACAATCAGGAATTGGAAAAAATTATTAAAAATGTTAAAACATTACATATTGGCTCAGGTTTGAAGAGAAAAAAAAAACAATCAAAAAGTAGATCTATCTGTTAATTTCCTTGTTAAAAAATATGGAGAAAAAGCATTGACTAATTTTGATATCTTAAAATTTACTGAAAAAAATAAATATTTTAGAGGGTGTTTCATGAGAAACGAACTTCCTTTAAAACCTTGGACAAATGAAAGTGGTATATTAAATTTAAATGATTCTAAAGAGAAAATAATATCCAAATAATAGAAAAAATATCCAGAAGAGATGTTAAATATCGATTTCAAAAACGATACATTTGGCAATATTTACGATATGCTTGGAGACTACAAAAAAGTTTTTTACAAAACATACCGAGAACTCCCTTTAATCTACACAGATCCAGAACAGTTTAAGAATTCTAAACCTTTATTCGTTATAAATCTGACTAGACAACCTGTGAGTATATCAGGTTCTAAACACACAGTCATTTTGAATATTGATTTTGATGGAGATGTATCAGATGGTACTGTTTGCTATATTTGTCTAGTTTCAAGTAACAAATTTGTATACGATATTATACAAAACTCAATTAGAGAAATTCGATAAAATGTAAGATTGTCTATAATAAAATTGATGGTATTTTAAAAGAAATTATACATTGTCTGAAATGTAAGAAAAAAACAAAAAATATCGATGCAAAAAAAGTTCAAACGAATAATGGTAGGTGGAGAATCTCAGCAAAATGTGTTGAATGTAACACAAATAAAAGTAAATTTATTCAACCTCTTAAAGACGAAGAAAAAATTAAAAACAACCAAAAAATAAAGGCAAAGGATAAACTTTCAATAGCTCAAGAACTTCACAAACCTGTAAGGAAACGATTTTCGAAAAGAAAAATATTTACCAAGGGTATTGATGATCTATGGGCTGCTGATCTAGTTATAATGAAAAACTATGAGATAGAAAATGATAATTATTCTTATATGTTAAATGTAATTGATACTTTTTCCAAATTTGCTTGGTCTTATCCACTTAAAAAGAAAGACGGGAAAAGTGTATCCAAAGCTTTTGAAAAAATATTAAAGGAAGCTAAAATACAAAACCATAACCCTCCAGTTTTACTCCATACCTATAAAGGACTAGAATTTGAAAATAAATTGTTTAAAGAAATGTTAAAAAAATATGAGATTAAAATGTATCATACTCAAAATGAAGAGAAATCATCAATAATCGAACGATTTAATAGAACACTCAATGGAAAGATGAGAATACATTTCGAAGTACAAAACAATAAAAAATGGATACATAATTTACAATCCTTGTTGTATGAATATAATTTTAAAGACATTCATAGAACTATTGGAATGAGACCTGCTGAAATCAAAAAGAGTAATGAATGTGAGGTTTTAAGAAAGGTATTCTCTGAGAACAAATCGAAACAGAAAATTAAATTTAAAATTGGAGACAGGGTTCGAATTACCAGATTTAAACAAAAATTTGCCAATAAATATGATCCTAATTGGACTCGTGAAATATTTATAATAAACGAAATTGTGTACACATCTCCTATAACTTATAAAATAAAAGATATTGATGGTGAAATTATTGAGGGGACTTTTTATACAGGGGAACTCCAGAAATCTAAATTTTAATTTTTATGTTGAATTTCAACATAAAAATGTTATTATTTCAAAAAAATTTAGAAATAATTATGTTAAATAATTAGAGAAAAATAAACTAAGTGAAAAATACCACGGACCATAATATTTATATTTAAAAAAAAAACTAAGTGAAAAAGACCACAGACCATAATATAAATATTTAAAAATAAACTAAGTGAAAAATATCAATAAATTAGTTTTAAGTGAAAAATATCAATAAATTATTTTTAAGTGAAAAATATCAATTAATTTGTTTTAAGTGAAAAATATCAATAAATTAGTTTTAAGTGAAAAATATCAATAAATTAGTTTTAAGTGAAAAAATATCAATAAATTAGTTTTTAAGTGAAAAATATCAATAAATATCAAAAGTGGCCCAGGATCGGTATATATATACTACTAGTATACCTTCATAATTTTTTTTTTTTAAATCCATTCAACTTATTTGTTCTTTAGAAAAAGAATTTTTTACTGATATTGGGGAATTTGCTGTAAATTATCCAATAATCAACGATGCTGAATCAACAAATCAGGCAATAAATGAAGTATTCTCGAATGGTATTTATATTTTTTAAATAAATGGCTAATTTAATTTTGTTAAAAACTAATACCAATCCATACATTTTTATTATGTTCTTAAAAATAAATTTGTAATTGTTTTAATTCTTAATTAGTATTTATGGTATGAACTATTATAGTACGCGAGGCGAAAAGTGAGCCGTGATCGTTGCGCGCCAAGCGGTCATTTTTTCTGGTTTCAGGGGTTCTACGTTTGTGTGCAATGACCTTTGGTTAGTCATTCGACATTCGAGATACGAGTTTACACGAAATTACTCTATAGGCGGGAAAACAGTAGGAATAGGCGGAGTCACCCTGACGAAAAATAGCCGCTTGGCGCGCGACGATCGCGGCTCACTTTTCGCCTCGCGTACTATAGTTGAACATTTTAGTTCAGTTAATTGTTTTCTTATTAGTAGGTACCTTTTATATTATTTTGTATTTTTAAATGTAGGTATACTTACTTAATTTGTTCTTTAGAAAAAGAATTTGTTTCTGATGTTGGTGAATGTGCTGTAAGTTATCCATTTAACAGCGATGCCGAAACAACAAATGAAGTATTCACCAATGGTATATATAATTTTTAAATACATAGCTAGTTAATTTTTTTTTAAATTCATACTCCTCAATTTATAACAAAAAAATAACAAATCAAGTTTAATGGTAAACAGTCAAATTATGTTATGTTCTTATAAAAATAAATGTTTAATTGTTTAAATTCATAAGAACATATTATTTATATTCTTAACTATAATTTGCAGTTTATATTTTTTTTTATATTATATGCTTTTTATTAATTATTATGTACTACTGTAAATTATCCGTTAAATAATGATTTAAATTCAACAAATGAAGTACCTATTAACGAATGGTATTTATAATATTTAAATAAATAACTAAATTAATTTTGTTAATACATATAATTAGGATTTCAGACACAATTCTCATAGAAATTAAAATAAATAAAACATGTAATTATAACTGTTAAACAAAATGTTATATGATTTGAATTTGTTTAATTTTATTTTATTAGAGAGAAAATTGTCTGCTTACAACAGCAAAAAATATCCTGGTTTACGAAAAGCGAATTACTTTGAAGTCCCAAAGCCATTGTTTGATTCTGATTCCTCAATTTCATCAAACTATGATTCAGACTCTTCATATAATCCTTATAAACAAGCCAATGAATCATGTTCTTCAAACGACATTTCTAAATCACCAACGACTGGATTGATTGATCAACAATTTGATTTTAATAATGAATTTTTGTGTGGCGATGGCCAGACAAATCAATTCTCAGTTACTATACCTGATAGTAATGAAAATCGTCCGAATACTTCAAAAGTTAGTCAAAGTCATGATAAAATAAATAATAAAAAAGCATATAATATTTCAGCGGTTATTGAAACATCAAAAAAAAACTGCTCTTACAAATAAAAGAATATGGGATAAAAAAGATATCTGCATTTTTTGTGAAGAATCTGTTACCAATTTTGTAAGACATTTAATTCGGAAACATAGCGAAGAAATAGAAGTAGCAAAATTCACATCATTAAAAAAAGGTTCACTCGAAAGAAAAAATCAGATCAATACCCTTCGTAAAACAGGAAACTTCTTTAATAATATAAGTGGCGCACCAAAGCTAATACCAGTCAGAAGACCAAATCAACATACCACACAACCTAATGCAATGGATTACTTGCCATGTAAATATTGCTTTGGTTTGTTTAAAAGAAAATACTTATGTAGACATGCAAAAATTTGTCGCTCGAAAAAAGGCAATGACACAAAAAAAAGCATAAAAACTATCAATCTGATTCACAATCTCTTCTTGTTGCTTTTGAAAGTGAAGACAGCAAATAAGTTGAGGAAGTTTTTCCTAGAATGGTAGCAGACAAAATTTCGTTAGTCGCAAAACGTGATACACTAATTCTTGCATTTGGCACTCGATATCTGAAGTGCCACAAAGAAAAACATTTAATAACAGTTGTATCAAATAAAATACGAGAACTAGCAAGATTCTTATCGCAATGAAAGAGAAAGATGAGAAATACCAAACGTTACAAGATTGTCTAAGGCCAGATTATTTCGACCACATCATAGACAGTACTAAGCAAATAGCTTGTTATGATTCTGAAACTGATTTATTTAGAGCTCCATCTTTAGTTTTAAAGATTGGAACATCACTAAAACAATGTTGTAATATTGCCGAGTATTTAATTTTGAAAAAGTCTTGTTTACTTAAATCTAATGATAATGCTGAATTGGCTATTAAAAATGTTAAAGACGTGGAAAACTTAATAGAAAAACAATGGTCGTACGAACTATCTACCAATGCCAAAAAAGAGTTGTATCAAAAAATTGGAACAAGCCTGCAATATTACCACTTACATCATATATAAAAATATTTAGAGACACCACTTATTGGAGGTACAAAAAAATGCTTCAAAAACATTAAAAAAAAATCCTATCAATATTGATTCTTTCAAACTACTCCAAGAAAGTGTATTAGCTCAGTTAATTCTTTTAAATCGTAAGAGAGCTGGAGAAGTACAGCGAATATCATTCAATACATATTTAAATACACCTACGGATGCTCCACAAGAAGAAGTTAAAACCTCATTGTCTGAAACAGAATATGAACTAACTAAAAAATTTAAACGAATTGTTATACGAGGCAAGCGAGGACGAGGAGTCCCCATTTTATTTACACCTAAAATACAAAAATAACTTAATATTTTGATAGCACTCCGTCAAAATCATTGCAATAAAAATAATGAATTTCTTTTTGCCATACCTAAAACCGAAAATAGTTGTTTAAGAGCGTCTGAAATTATTCGTAAGATGGCCATTGAACCAATGTGTGAAAAATCCAACTGCAATCACTTCTACAAAACTTAGAAAACAAGTTGCCACTGTTGCACAGCTTCTTAGCTTTACCGAAGGGGACGTTGAACAATTGTCTAACTTCATGGGACATTCTAAAGAAGTGCATAAGACTTTTTACCGCCTCCCCGAAAGTGTTTTTCAAGTGGCAAAAGTAAGTAAGTTTTTACTTATGATGGAGAAGGGTGATGCAGAAAAATATAGGGGCAAAAATCTTGATGACATAAAAATTAACGTAGATACATTAGTTTCTGATGAAAGTGTTGGAGAAGAAACTGATATTAGCTGCTCGGATGATGAATCAGAAATAAAAAGTATTCAAGAACAAATCACAAACATAGAACCAACAAAAATATTAATTCATTCAAGTCGCAGAGATGAGAAAATTTTGTCAATTAATAAAAGTGTCTCGAATAAAAATGGAAAAAAAAAGAAATTTGATCGAATACAGTGGACTGACGAACAGAAAAAAGTAACGACAAGAAATTTCTAAAAACATATTTTATTAAGATGCCCACCAAAAAAAGGCGAATGTGAAGCATTTATAGAACAATATAAAACAATTATGTCAGGTAATAATATATTTAATTAAAATAGGTACCTATATAATGTTATACATGATTTTAATAATTAATGTTATGTATTATTAATAGGGTTGAAAAAACTGTTTCTTCTAGTGTCTTTTTAAAAACATTGGATATCAAGAGAAATTTAAAAAAAAAACATTAATTAAATACAAATATAAGGTCGTGTTATAAATGTTCAAAGTTCTTTAATGCTAAATGCACTATATTCCTGACTATAGGATTTTCTATAAATAATTTTATCATGACTTTTATTAATTTAATAATTTTATAAATTTTTGTTTATTCTAGGTATAAGTTGGCAAAAAGTAAAAACGTTTGTATACAACATTTACAAGAGTCAATAAAACAATAATTTTTCTGTACAAGGTGTAAAAAAAAAAAATGTTTTTTTCTCATTATTATATAATTTTCAATATTTCTAATACAGATTCAGTTTTTATCCCTTACATTATTTTATGATTTTTAGCATTCCTTGTTTTGAAAGTATAAATAGTTTATTAAATAGGCCAAACAAATGTTGAAGATTATTATATAACATTGTTTAGTAATTTCCAATAACTCATTATTGGATTTTTAAAATGTTAAAATATGTGACAGAACTTTAAAATTTAATTTGTTCTAAAATTATAAGTGTATGTTTATACTAGTATAATATTTATTATCATTTGGTATAATATACATTATAATTTATATACCTAATACAATGAATAAATGTTATTTTCTAGGTAAGTATTAGGGATGGGCAAAAATGTTTGAACATCGATGTTCGATGTATCGATACATCGTTTTTTGAAATATCTATGTGTTCGATGTATCGGTGTAAAAACATCGAAAAAATTTTTTATCAAAATATTACATTAATAATAATAACATGAATGTTGCTAATCTCGAGCCGTGTGCAGCACACCTTTTTATCTGTATTCTGTACAGTGCAGTGTGTATTAGTTTCCTAATTAAAAAATTAATTCAAGAGTTAAAATACCATTGTTCAACTTTATTTTTTTTAACTACATAAAAAATACTTGTCAACTGTCAATTATAAAAAACTGTTATGTAAAATGAATCTAATACAATCAAATATAACCTAACCTACATAAGTTTTAAATCTTAAAATACAATTAAAACTAATAATAATGTGAAAATAATGATAGATACAATTTAATATTACAATTCCCAAAAACTCTCATCAACAGTTTAAGTCGCAAATAACATTTCGCATCACAAATCAAAATAAAAAACAATTAACAAACCGCACGAACAAATATCAACTACCAAGTATCAACCGTTACAGACGACGATTGACAAACGACAAAATTAATTATAATATATGATAATATGATAGTGTGATAGCCTGCTGTGTGATTCCTCTATCTAAAATCTGTTATCAGTTAATCAGTGATTATCAATGGAAAAAAAAACATCGGACCATAACCTCGATGTTTTTTTCGATGTATCGAAGACTAAACATCGATGGTAAAACATCGATATATCGACCAAAAACATCGATGTTTTTTGCCCATCCCTAGTAAGTATATAATGATTTTAATTTATTTATTATTTTCATATCAGTATATTATTTTATTTTTCTAAGGTAAGTTTATAACTAGTTGGCGACATAATATGTAATTTATAATACATTAGAATATATACATAATTTTAAATTGTATAGTTAATATTTCTATTTAAATAATTAGTATTTTGGTATTACTAGCTTCTATCAAGAAATGTAACTTATGGGTTCTGGTTATACTACCTACAAAAAGTATTAAATTGTTATTACCAATAAGTCTAAACACAACCATATTCAGAAAAATAAAATTTTGTTTATAAATTATAATTGAATAATGAGTTAGAATTATTTGACTATTTGGTTATAGATACTCCGACTGACGGAGATAAACAATGGGTATATACCTAATACCAACGATATAATGTAATTTGATGTGGCAACGTTGCATGGATCTCATGAGATCGGTAGATTAAAATAATATACAGTATAAGATCTCGTAAAGTCATGTTAATATAATATACTACAGGATATCAAAAAGTCTACATTAAACAAAATTTAAATAAGAGTATGTTGGTGTATATAATTAGGTTAAATATTTAAAAAGTGTTCAATAACTGTTCATTTTTGGTCCCCTTTAAAAACAAACTTTTTAAACCATAGATCTCACAGCAATATCAATTCCATACGGATCTCGAATAGTACGTCAAGCCCGTATGTGTGTGTGTGTGTGTGTGTGTGTGTGTGTGTGTGTGTGTGTGTGTGTGTTTATGTGTGTGTGTGTGTGTGTGTGTGTGTGTGTGTGTGTGTGTGTTTATGTGTGTGTGTGTGTGTGTGTGTGTAAATAAATTAAACAATAAGAAATAAAATAATTAATACGATTAAATTGACATACAGTAAATTAAAATCGTACATTTTACACTAAAAATAAGTACATTTATTTAAGAACATTGAATAGACCAATTAACTATTTTTGTGAAAAATATAAATCATTATCAGTAGCGGACTGAACTTAAATTTTAAATGACGCAATATCATATTTAAGTATATACAACCACCACCACCTCTTAATCAAGGTCATACCCATAACAAATTTTCGGGAGGGGGGATTAAATTAAAAATAACTGATGTTAAATTACAAAGTTTACGTATAATGCGAGAATATTTCGGGGTAGGGGTCAGGGGGGTTGACTCCCCCTCCTACAGGTACGTTTTTTAAAACTAATGTCATAAAATATGATACAAATAATATATACTTTCTACAATTCTATTTATTAGGTTTAAGGTAAATATTTGACAAATTTTTACGTAGCCAATAAGCATATGAATTTGAAACTAAATCTACTTTGTAAGTTCAATACATTTGTACACACAATAATATTTTCTATATAAAAACATATTATCACAATAAGAACTAAAAAAAATTAACAAATAAAATAAGCACTTTATTCACAACAATAACATTTTATACTTAGACAAATATAGTACAAATATCAAAGTAAAATAAATTAACTATTAATTTTTATAATTATTAATTGTATGATAATATGTAAAATTAAAAATTGTTTTTTTTTTTTGAAATTTATGAATGGTGACATATAGATAATGAGATAAAATATATATATATTTATTTATTTATTTTATTTATTTATTTATTTATTGAAAAACGGGACGTGCCCAATTACATAGAATTAACATAATCTAGGAAAAGTTACATACATTTCAAAACAAGAAATATAAATATAAAGATAAAAAGCGGATAGACATAATAACATAACGAAGAAAAATGTTACAGAAAAATACAAGTGTAAAATATTTAAATTTAGAACGAACAGACAATAATTAGTGCCAAGCACTCAAGAATAGTGGGTCCTCATTGGCTAGTTTCGTCGTACGGACAATAGGACGATTTTTGAGGTAGTTACAGCGGCTAAGAGGAATTTGGAAAGGGAAGGAACATCTGGAGTAAAAACTTGGAACTCTGAAATTAAGTTTACTTAGGAGGACAGGGGAATCGACATCACCATTAATAAGTATATTAAGGAACGAAAGATTAGTCTGTTCCCTCCTGTCACTTAGGGTAGACAAATGGAGGCACTGTAACACAGGTTGGTACTGGTGAGGTTGGCATTCAATGCGTAATGCAAAAGCAGCAAATTTCAAAAATTTTCGTTGAACTCTTTCAAGTTGACTACTTCCATCAAGTGTGCACGGATCCCAAATAATTACTCCATACTCCAACACCGATCGAACAAAAGAGCAATATAGCGTCTTAAGAGAGCTGGACAACTTAAATTCAGCCGAAATCCTTTTTACAAACCCGAGAAGCTTCAACGCCTTACAAGTAACTTTCTCAATATGAGTACAGAAAGTAAGCGATCGATCAAGAGTAATGCCAAGATCAATAACACAGTCATATGGCCGCTTTGGCGCAATG
Organism: Therioaphis trifolii; assembly: GCA_027580255.1. Lineage (NCBI taxonomy): Eukaryota > Metazoa > Arthropoda > Insecta > Hemiptera > Aphididae > Therioaphis > Therioaphis trifolii. The sequence continues at coordinate 107,276 of JALBXZ010000052.1, forward strand.
TCATTGATGGTGTAGGTTAACATGACACGCTCATTAGAACGAGTGAAGGTCATGACATGACATTTAGGGATACTAAGCTCTAAGCTTAGACCCCGGGCCCAAAGAGCAACTGCATCAAGATCATGTTGTAAGAGTTTACAATCATCAGTGGCGTCAATACGGAGGAAGAGTTTTATATCATCAGTAAAGAACAGAAGCTCGCTGTGCAGTATCACATCTTTGATGCCATTAACAAAAAGTGCAGAAAGAACGGGTGATAGATGTCCACTTTGGGGTACACCAGAGGTAACACTAGTTGGGTTGGAACAGAAGCCATTTATCTTGACAACCTGTCTCCTCTCAGACAAATAGGAACTGAACCAAGATAATAGAGGCTCACCAAACCCGAGATTACACAGAACACTCAATAATGCACGATGGTCCACGCGATCAAAGGCCTTCGTAAGTCCAAATAAACGGAATCAACTTGCGAATGCTTACTGAAGGCTTCAAAGACGTACTCAGTAAAGATTAAATTACAAGTTGTGACAGAACGCCCAGGGCGAAAGCCGTGTTGTTCATCGATAATGATTTTATTAATGGGTCTATGTATGGACTTCAAAACTAATGACTCTAGTAGTTTGGCAAGATGACTGATGATACTGATTGGCCTGTAATTTATGACGTCCGTAATGTCACCTGACTTAAAGATTGGAGTAACCAAGCTGAGATTCTAAATATCAGGAAATACACCTTCAGACAATGATTTATTAAAAATGAGAAATAGTGGAAAACACAAGGCAGACCTAACGTTGTAAATAAAAAAACCTGAAAGCCCATCAGGACCAACCGATTTAGTAAGACGTAGGTTGGCAAGGCTTGACACAACATCGGAAAGACTAATATTGCACGAAGAAGGGAGATCGTAAGGTAATCCACCTGGACCACAGGAACCAACATTTAAGCTTTGAGGGGGAAAGACAGAACAAAATGTTCAGAGAAAAGCTCGCACATAGTATTTCTATTGGTACTGGAAATACCATTTAAATTGACGGTAGCAGGGAATTTGGATAAAAATATTAGTTTGATAAAATATATTGGATAAAAATTTCCAAAGAGAAACTTTAAATGAAATATTATTTAAAAGTTAATGCATTTTTTAAGAGATCTGAAGACTGTGCAAATGTATCAATAACAATATTATGTCTATTGGAATATCTCTTTCACAACTGAGAAGTAAGGGACTCTCAAATCTACTTTGTCCCATTGTTGATCTTAATCTTGTTTTGATTAATTTCACCTAGAATTTCATTTTTAGAATTTATTAAATCATTTTCTAATTATGTATAACTTATTTATAAAAATAAAATACTACCTTTGAAAATGATCTTTCAGCTGATGCAGATGATGCTGGAATTGCTGCCAGAGCTCTATATGCAACATGCAAACTAGGAATGGCTGAGTCAAGTCCATACTTTGTTAGTAATTTAATTACAGTTGTAATATTTACATTCTTATTCATATTAATATTTTTGTCCATGACATTAAAAGTCCCGTCATTGCTTGAACTATCAGACATCTCATCGTTCTCAGTATTCTGTACTCTGTTAGCGCCGTCATGAAGCTCAGCAGGTAGTTCTAATCCATTAATAAGTTCATGAATATTATTTTTAAATTGAATATATCCTGTCTTTAGTTGGTCAGTATAGATGTTTTCAAGCCACACTGAAATATGTTGAAAACAATCACTTGGCTTTAAAATTAAAAGGCTCTCACTTCTTTAAAATCTTTTTCTGGCACGTTATTTAAATTCGCAAATTTTTTAACTTCATATATAAATAATTCATACTTGCATTCTGATCGCATTTCACTTAACTTTTTTTTTGCTACATTAACTAATTGTATTGCTTCAAAAAAATCAATAGTTTTACACTGGAGGTAGTTAGAAAGTAGTGTAGTAACAATGAAAATATTTAAAAAAATATTAAACATAATACAAACTTAAAAGTTGAAATTGTGTTTAAAAATGACCTAGAACTTGATGCTGTTATTCTATCACTAGAATTTTGTAAGACATGTAAAGCATCAATCAATGCCTTATATTTGCAAAATATGACATTTAAAACTTGACCATGTGAGGTCCACCGAGTATCTGAAAAACTTTTCAATCGCAAAACTATCTCATCTGTTTACATTTTTTTTTGTGATTCAATAAAAATAGCTGTTATTTTGCGAGCTTTTAGAAAAAATACTAATGATTGAACGTCTCCGAAGTTTTAGTGTCAGTACATGAATCACAAGTATCTACCACTACGAAGTTTAATACGTGGGCAAAACACCAAACGTAAATTGCTCTAGGATTTTTATGTTGAATAAAACTTCGTAGACCCGAATAAATTCCTTGCATAGATGCTGCACCATCAAAAGATTGAGCACACAGATGTTTTTCCCAGTTGATGTCATATTTACTTATTATTGTACAAAAGGTATTAAATAATCCTTGTCCTGTAGCATCACTAGCAGTTTCTAAAGCCAACAATCGCTCTTCTATTACACCAGTACTGTTAACATATCTCACTATAAATGTAAACTGTTCTTGGTTTGGTTTATCCGTTGTGGTATCAATAATAACACCAAAACGACAAGCATTTTTCACATCTTTTAATATTTGTGCTCTAACCATTTCACCTAATATACTCAATAGTTTTTCTTGACTTTTAGAAGACATAAATGTTAACCTATTATAATTACTTTTGTTTATTTTTTCAAGATGCATCATAACAGGTGCACTATGTCGTCCTATAACTTTTAATAGTTCTAAAAAATTTCCGTGGTTTAATGATTGAACATTTTTATTGTGTCCTCGTAGCGATATATTTTGTCGAGCAGCAAAAATCAATACTTCAATAATAGTTCGAACCACTTCTCTATTATTAGCCACTTCACGATTAGCACATATAATCAATTGGTCATTTAAATCAATTCGATTACTTTGTAAATAAAGAACTCGACTGATTTCTGACTGTATATGATTATGTGAGTGTTCGTGATTATTAATAATTCTTTGTATATTAGACCAATCGTTCGAACCATTAATAGCTAAATTTGATTTTTGGGCTTTTGGTAAACCAAACAGTTTACAGGAAATACAAAAAATAAGATCTTTACTTGGTGAATAAGATAGCCAAAGTCTTCTAGATTTATTATTGTTCGCCAATTTTTTTAAAATAACAGGACTCGTGGAAAGATCTGTTCATATCATTCCAGTCTTTTTTTTTTTTAAATGAATGTTGGGGTAAATTATTCGGTGTTGGTTGGCAACGGCCAAGGTTGGCAAAGTAACTCAATAGTTCAGCAGATATAGAACTGCGGATATTAGCAGGATCATTGACAAATCTAGTTGCTTCAATGATGGATATTACTGTAATAAGGAATTAATACAATTTTATGAGCTTTTGAAATTTTTTTTATTCTTTAAAATACAGGTAAATAGGTAATTCAATTTGTATTAATAAATGTACTCCAGAATGCATTATACTTGAACAAGTATAAGAATCAAAAATATCATGGTTTAATTATTAAATCAATCATTAATTATAGCATTAAATGAGATAGCCAATAGCCATATTAATTATATAAACAGTATTATACGTAAATTTGTCTTCATATATAAAGATGTAAAATATAAACTTAATAATTCAAATAAAAGAATAATTTATTTATCCTTGGTACAGTCGATTTATTCGTATGGCATTTCAATATGAGGAAATTTCAATAATCATTTATCCAGATTAATAATTACTACCTAATTATTTCAATATTATATATTTATTAAATTTACCTATGTGAACTAATACTATTTTGAAATATAATGAATTAAAAGTTAATGATTTCAAGTTTATTTTTAATTTATTTACTCTTATTAAACTTTACAAACATACATTTTTAATTCCCTTCCTAGATCATCATCATCGTCATCATCATAGATACCTGATACAGTAATTATATTAATATAAGTCTACCCTTTTTATAACAAAGTGTTTGATCAAAAAATTGTTTTATATAACGGTCTAAAATCATGTCAAGAGTTAATTAATATTAATATAAATAATTTTTATGATTTGAAGTCGTTCAAAAGTGTATTTCACATCTAATTTATCTAGGTAGTTTTATCCATAGGTACTAATCATACTTATATCTAAATTTTATTTTTTTATTTTACTCTACTTATAATCAATAACAGTTTTATCTTATATTTTATTTTACCTAACGTAATGTAATTCCTATAATAAATTCTCATTGTTTATTATATAAATATTGAAGTAGTAACAAACTAACAACCAAAGCAGATACGAGTTAAATCAGTTTTTTATATTTTATATTTATATAAGTAACAAGTAACAGTAATCTGGTTCATTTAGATTCACAAGATGTCATTAACATGAAATTTACAAATATGTGATTTAGAATTAAACATAATTTTGATTATTTGTTATTAGGTAATAAATTAGTAACGATAATTTGTACAGCACAATTTAATAATATATTACTTATGGCCATAAAAATTATGAATTTATCAGACCTAATACAACCTGATTAAAAACTACTTCTAAAATAATAATAATATATACATTATTACATTAATATATTACAATAATTACTAATATATACATTATTACATTAATATATTACAATAATTACTAATATATACATTAACACATTGGTAGGTACCTGAAATGAATATATTCACTCATATCAGTTACTCTAATTAAGTATCTTACACTTTTTATTTTAATACTTTTTTGTTTGTCAAATATATTTTTTTAACTATCAAAATAACTCATAGCCCTAATTATAAAAAAAAAATTAAATACCTTCTGGATTAGTAGATGTAACAAAATCATTGTTCAAGTTAATACTACAATCAAAATTAAACTCATTTTTCTCATCTGTCATACTGCGGTGATCAAATGAATTTGAATTACCAGTTAATATAAAAATCACATTATTATTTTTAATTGTATTCAAAATATAAATAATTTAAATACTACCTTTTGCATTAATAAAAGTAACTAAATCATTTTTTAAGTCCATACTATAATATTATAATATTATATACTATAATATTCAACTCATTTTTCTCATCTGTCATACTGACACTGTGATCAAATGAATTTGAATTACCTGATACTAGAAGAACAAAATTATATTTTACAATTATTGTATTAAAAAATGTTAAATACCTAACAAACAACTTTTTTTAAACATGGTATGTTTGTACCTAGGATACACCAGGGTAATGTGATTAGATAAAAAACTAAAAAGTATTAGAACTTACCGTTATTGGATTGGATTTTTATCCGTTTATTAAAAAAATTTTGAATTGAGTTTAGTTGTAGTGCTTCGTTAAATTTTTTCTTTCCTTTTGTTATTGTTTTTTAATGCACATGCATTTGTATGTCTCTCCCAATTAGTTGAGTTCATACGACGATCTCGAATACGTCCACACGTAACACAATTATTCGACATTTTTTAAATAAGTTAAATAAGTTTGAATAAGATTAGGTACAGCAAAATATTTAAGGAACTTTTCACAATATCACATTGACATGATTATATTACGGGTCGTAAGGGAATGAACAATGTACTGAGAAATTAGATTAATATTCAATGTTATTGACATGGGAAAAATAGAAACATAATATATAACTATTATTAGATACCTATTAATTAATAGTTTATAATTTTCTATTGAGAATTTTGGTGGTGGTGATCGTCCCTACTTGCTCGTACGGTGTATACATGAACATTACGCTTTGTAATCTGTTATGATTAGATTTTCCAAAAATTGTTAGTATTTAATTTATTAATAGATTCACACGGTCGGTCATTCGGTGAAGTACCGTGGGCAATCATTATAAAATTCTAGATAACTTTTATTATTATTGATATATCATGAATAATGTACAATGCACAACTAGATAACGCCGTACCCGTATTAGTTCTATTTTTACATGTAGGTACTTTTACGGCGTTTTTCGTCTCGTTTTGTCGTTTTGACTTCTTCTCTCATTCACTGCCGCGGTGGCATCAGGTGATAGCTGTGAAGCCTGTGAAATGCTACAGCCTACAGGGCACATTTCACAGCTCTTCGTGGCGGTAAAGGCTAAAGCCAATAAAAGTTACCATCACCTAACGACTATATAAATTAAACGCCACGTATATCCTGACCAATGACCCTTATAAGTAGTTTAAATTTAAAGTCCTTACCTCCCCATCGGTTTGTTATTTCTTAATATTTAATTATCTATTATGCCAAGTAAATCTCATATTAATCTCATGACCTTACACCAGTACACCCCACCACAACCCATTTATGTTGAGGCACAGGTCTCATCAGGGGCGGATCCAGAAATGTTCTTTGAGGGGGGGCGCAGTCATATATATGATTAAGCTGTGTAAATTGTAACCCAGAACCTTCTACCTGCCGTAGAAAAATGAAAATCCAATTAAGGTAAAAAAAAACTTTTATTTTAATTATTTGAACCAATATAGATTAACAACTTAAAAAATTAACAAATATAAAAAGTTAAATATCATAATAATAAATAATTAATGCATTTAAACATAAAATAACTTAATAAACTGGTATTAATACAAATGAAAAATACTTTACTTTTGTAACACAAAATCAAGTTTTCTTTGAATTTCTTTAGAAAATGTTTCAATTACATTTTTTATGTTATTTTCATTAGTTAATCTAGTAATCCCAGTTAATCTTTTCTCTCCCATTTTCATTGCCAATAATGGCTTAACATTGGAAAAAGGTTTTTTTTGATATTTGGAGGCGGCGCACGCCCCCTTCGCCCCCTCCTTGGATCCGCCCCTGGGTCTCATAGCTATTTACGGCGCTGCTGGTTACTTAAGTGTTTGAAAAAAAATGACGTGATTATGGCTGAATTGAATAATTCAACCCTGGGCGTGTTTAAGATATCATTGGCCATTGCTACAATGTTACTAATAGAAGCGTACTTAAGACGAGACACTGACACGGAGTGTGTATTGTACCTCGCACACCAGTACACCACATGTCCACATTAATTGCATTTCCATGTCTTGTCTTCTCTAACTCTAGGCACAGTGTATTGCAAAATTTATTTACTACTTTATTTACTATTTATATATTACATAGGTGATAGATAAAATGTGGTCAAAAGAGTCTAGAAGTCGAGCTACTGGCCCAGGGTGGGACCACTCCTCTGAAAGATTGAAGAAGCTGCGTCAAACTTAAGCCCTTCGGCCCCCCACTACCAAAATAATAATTATCAACTAAGACTGAGACAATAGTAAATATTGGTTTAATTATCCAATTATTTATACTCGTATGATTACTTACATCACATTTTCAATCGTAGCTTTAGGGTATTGATATAGTAAACTGTGTAACACTGATAAAAATACATATTAGAATATTACCTTTGTATCTTAGAATTTCAAAGTACCTAGATTTTATCTCAACGCGATCATAGATCTTTTTTTCAAGATTCTACTACATGTGGGGTAAATTTACTTTTCTAAGATTTTAGAAGAAGTCGACAAAAAACTACCAAAACATATTATTTTTTGTATGAAATAACGCATTTTTTTGAACTTAATTTGTTCTTCATAACGTTAAGATATTACGAAACTTAAAAAATAAAGACATTTTTAAAATTTTCTCTAATAATTAACAATTTTGTTTACCGACTACGGACATGCTCTTCTTCCTTTCGTTAGTCGATTAAGATTAACCTTAAATATAATAAACATCCAAATTATGTAGTTTGACAATTTATACACATACGCAATTGTACATTTAAAAATAGAATGTGATAATTATATCATTGATTATAAATACTATAGATTGCTCACTGGCCGGTTTTTCGGTGGCGTGCTATTTGCACGGTATCGTTAGGCTGCGCTGCGGTCCCGTGGCTAGTTGTGCACGGTAACGCTGCAATCGCTAGTAGTCACGTCTGACTAGCGCAGCAGTGGGGACTGTCGCAGTGATTTCTGGAGAGGCGCAACATTCTATAATTGACGTCTCGTCTATTCTTTATATTAATTTTATATTGTCCCTTATTATTACACGGTAAATACTACACCCGCGAGCCGTGCCATAGTGTGCATACATTAAGTAATATCAGAGATTGTATCTAGTTGATATTTTAGAAAGGTTATTAACTTATTATACGAAATTGTTAGTAGTTTTTAAAACATACGAACTACCTAACCATTGAAAAAAAACCGTAAAATGTCATAATGATTGATGAATCGATTTTGGTTTTTTAATCATAAATCCAAAAATAATGGTACAAACAACTTGTATTTTTCAACAATTATACAAGCATGTACGCATAAATTGAATACAACCTTAATCTGGTTTGATTAAAAATTAAACGACAATCAACGGATGTGTGCCACGACACGTAACACTGCGAGATAAACACAAACATTAATTTTATACATTTATTTTGTATAAATAAAATCGTCAAACTAATATCTCAGGCCTAAGAAATCCTTAGCTTTGATTATTATTATTTTATATAATATCATATAGGATTATAGGTAATTAGGTAATATGGTATTATACAATATAGTATTGTAGAAATCGTATCCACGGTGTGAACAAAAATCATCAATGTGTCAAACACACCGTGTAACTTACGTGGCTATAAAGTATAAAATATTCTGCATTAATTATTGCGACGAATTTATACGCAAATGTTAACTGATGTTAAAAATTTTAATAAACGGATGATGATTTGATAATAAAAATGTATTCGACTAAACTATAATTAGAATAAAATTTTCTTTAGGTAATTATTTGAATACACATTTATTCGAATAATGCCCTACTCTGCCTGTATCTTACCCGATTCTTGTATCTCACTCTTTTTTTTATCAGGCAATATCTTCGACTCACCTAAAATTATTAAAGTATTAACACCAAAACAAAAGTACAGTAGAAATGAAAAAACATCAACTCCAAATTTTTCAATATTTGACGAAAGCATTAAAACACCACCAACAATATCCCCAGCTACTAAATCGTTTGTATCACAATTAATTGAATTACCTAGTCCACAAAATAAATCAAATAAAGTTAATATGGTTAGGCTAATATTTATTACCGACTTGCATCATTTGTGATCAGGGTACTCAGAATAAACGCGTATGTTTAAACTTCTTGGAGGAACATATGAAGACCCATCTACTATAATAGATGGCAAAAAATTGTTTCTTATTTATGATATGCCACATTTAATGAAGAGCCTAAGAAACAATTTATTGAATGGAGATTTCGAAATTAGTGGTAATAAAATTGTGTCAATATACGATATTAAAAATACGTACAGTATAGATTCAAAAAATATAGCTCGAGCAATTGTAAAGATTACACCAACTCATTTAGCACCTAATCCATTTCAGAAAATGAATTGCAAATTGGCGATTCAATTATTTAGTCATTCAGTTTCCATAGCAATAAAAACCTGTATTGCCACCGGAGAACTGAAATCATCGACTGCTAATAACACTGCTAGCTTTATCGATATTTTGAATAACATGTTTGACTCAGCGAATAGTAAGAATCTGTATGATTCAAACCTTAATAGAAGACCAATGTGTGACCGAAATCCGCAAGTAATAGAGAATTTGGATATCGCTCATACTATGTTTAAAAATGCTCGGAAAATATGTCATAAATCAAAAAAAATTAGCACTCCACTATGTTTTGTGGGCGTTCTGTGGACAACTACTGCTATTTGTCAGATGTATGAGTCCGAAAAATTGGAAATTATGAACTTAAACCCAAATCAAGAATATTTCCTTATGACTAACCGACTGACACAAGATGCACTAGAAAATTTATTTTCGATAATGCGTCAAAAAAATGGGTAAGCATAGTTACTTTTGTTACGATAAGTTGGTAATTTATTTTATAATTTATAACAAATCCGATAATGCTCTAGGATAAGTTTTTTCTGCATATTTATTTATTTTACTTTAATACTAAAATATATTTATCAGGTACCTATAACAGGAATCCAACAGCTCGAATATTTAGATGTTGTTTCGGGCATATATGCTCTTATAGTTTAATGCGATGTGGTTCAAGTTGTGGCAACTGCGAAACCGACGATGGCGAGTTTATGACTGTTGACGTTCTAAAAGATATTGCAGTTGAGAATAATACTGAAGAATTGACGGTTTCACCGACAGACAATAAAAATTGTAATGAAACGGATTCTGATTCCAGCAATTCGTCGACTTCAAATAGTAGCCCATTGACCAAAATTAATAAATTATCACTAGAAACATGCTCAGTAACTTATTTTTCTGAATATCTAGCAAAAAATATTTGGATAAATTTATTTGTAGTGATTGCGAATTAAATTTGACATTAAGCAAAACAAATTCAAATAATGAGTCACTTCTGTTATTAATGTATAAAACATTTGATCACGTTGACCCTATTCAAGGACTTAAGGCTCCGTCAAATCAGCTTTTAGAAATAGTCAAAATTTGTTCAGACGATTTTGAAAAAAAATTCCCAAAAATCAATAGCTCTAAAGCAATTATATCTAAACTGAAGGAAAAGGCCAATGAAAAAATTGATAAACACTTCCCCAACATTTGAAATTCAGAATGCCTTAACCACTACATCTATATAATCGAATCATTATTTAGAACAAAATTATGTAAGGAATGTAAGTGGGAGAACGCGAAATTTGGAAGAAGAACTGCCCAAAATGCAGCCAAGTTGCCAAGTTATGTGTTCTACAAAATAAATAAATAGTTTTAAAATATAATAAAAATGTACAGTTAATTTTTGAAATAAAGTTTATAATTCATTTTTGTACTTAATAAAATAATAAAAAGGTAATAAAAGTTTAATAAGTAAAAAATAAAATAAGTATTCATTATTTGGTGTATGATGTTGATGTAACATCAATTTCAATTATTTAATTTGTAACTGGAAAAAAGATAGTGACTGCGATAAGAAACAAAATGCGTATCGCACCGACGCCGCGCTGAAAACCTGTATACCCTCACCACAGTCGGCGATAACGACAGCGACAAAAATTAAATAAGAATTTATTAATGTTGTTGACTCTTATCGCCATCTACCGAGAGTTTTATTGTAGACCACCGAAAAACCGCCCAGTGAGCAATCTATAGTATTTATAATCAATGATTATATATATTATATGAAAATAACCATTTAAGTATTTTTAGATCATTTAGTCTCGTTTCAGCATTCTTAGCGTGCGGTTGTGCATACACATAGGTTTATCGCGTATAGTTTATATTGGTATATTGGTTTTCCGCTATCTAATTATTTACGATAATGTCCAACTGTTCGAAATGTGACGAATCTATAGTCTATTCCAAATAAGACCAGGCTACGGCGGCGACCAGATCTCGTCGGGCGGCGGTCAGGCTCCACCTATTTTACTGATAACGTATACTGACGTACGTATGTGATCATGTGGTGCGCGACTGCGCGAGTGACGGTACGGAAAAATACATCGCGACGTACCGCTCCGCACTCCATCTGTTTCAGAGTATACAATGCAATCTAAGTTATTTGTTCAGGTCGCTGGTTTACGATAGACTAATTACGTCGCGGCGCACAGTGGGAGGAAATAAACTTCTACCGCGACAAAATTTAATTTGATTATATTTTAGTAAAAATATATTTTTTTTCACTTTGGGTTTCAATTGACAAATTATAATGAAAGTATATAATGTACAAAACATATAAAAACTTAACTATAGTTTTACATATTAATATTATATTGATCTTAATATTATGTATTATGTACCTACATGTTATAGAAATCAAAAAAAGTTTTACTAAAATTTTAAAATAATACAAATTCCTAATCAAATATTTAAAAATAGAACTTCTTATCTAAATAAAGTTAAAATTTATCATAATAGACTGTTTTACCAAATCTGCTGCTTCGTGTTTACCTTGTTTAAAAAGTGATACCCTCGTTGCCCGTAATAATCTTTCTGGAGAAGTTGTCTCTACTAATGATTTTACTTTTCGAGTTTTAGATCTTTCAGATAAATCTGAAAATGACTTTGACGGACGACCACGACAATCAACCGGTTCATTCTTGTTTGTCAACGGGTTCCTTACGAGCGGTTGACCCGAATGACGAGATAAAATGTCCCAAGTACCCAGAGACAACCAAACAAATGTATTGAACCGTTAGGACGGGCAGGTGACCACTTATATAATATATATAAATAAAAACACACGGGTTTATGTATAGTGACGGGCCAAATCAGCACCGCCGTACTATTACAACTAATCAGAATAATTAAACATTATTAGGACGGGCGCCCAAAGGGGGGAAAAACATAATGACAAATAATACAATACATAAATAATGACAAATAAAACGCCTTAAAGGCAATATTACAATGGGTATATATGATGTTTTAACAAGAACAAAAAAAACCTGTCGGCGCTGGAGATCCTCACGTTCTTCAGCAGGCGAGCAGAACGGCACAACCGCGGCAGCATGCACAACGGCAACAAGAACAACGACCGGCGGCAACGGCACGACGGCAAAGGGCACGACGGCAAGCAAAACAACGCGTGCAGCGCAAAGGATGCAATAATGGCCACAAGTGCCACAGCACACAGCCCGAACAACGGCACGCACGAACAGCACCACACCTCGGTACGACGGCTACCAGGAGACAGACAAAAGACGACACCGTGTACCGGTTGCGGCGTTAGGAAACCTTTATCTGTGTATGTAGACCGTAGAGGGAGGGGGCCGATGAAACTTCTCGAACTTTCGAGAGGTTCATGGCGGAACAGACTACGATGGCGCGAATTTGAAATTCACTCGGCACAACGTATCTTTTCAACATCTTCCCCCCCTTGGAAGACACCGGGTGACTTACAACCTGTATGTTGAGGACGTAGGGCCGTGAGAAATCCATTGAAGCCGAAGTGGACGCCAGTTGAAAAATCTCGCCATTGCATTGGAGAAGACCAGAGTTACAAACAATAGATACAAAAAGTAAAAATAAAAAAAAAATAAAAACAATGATTCATAATAATAAATACGACGTACCTTAAAATACTTGATAAACAAAAAAGAACAATCAACGTAATGAATATTATAAATAACACTAAGATAATAATAATGTAAATGATTTCATTCGGCCTTGTCATTAAAGGCAACCGAAGGAACCCTGAGGACACATTTTTGAGTGAGCATTTAATAATATATATATTTAATTGAGGACGAACATAGGCACAGGAGAAATGACATATTGCATTAGGTACAAGTGAATGTAGCGCCAATTGAAATGATAATATATTTACATAGGAATTTTGACGACTTTGACTACCGGACGTATTAAGGTACCAGTGGCAGTGCGTAGTCGAACGACTCGTACCACACCGTCGGGACCAGGTAATATTTCTTGTACTCGCGCCATATGCCATTTCAATGGGGGTAAATTGGGGTCCTTTATAACCACCATATCATCCACAGCGACGTTTAACGTGTCTTTCGTCCACCGATTACGTATTTGCAGTGTATGTAAATACTCATTGCGCCACTGGCGCCAAAATGATTGCGTAGACTGATTGAGCAACTTCCAACGCTGGACTATCGGACGTGCTGAGTCAACTACGTGTGCTTCAGGAACTGAGAGCAACGGACGGCCTATTAAAAAGTGCCCGGGTGTAAGGCAATCGTACTCGGACGGGTCCGAAGAGAGTGGCACTAGGGGGCGAGAATTAAGGATGGCCTCTATACGACACAACAATGTGCAAAGTTCCTCAAGCGTGAACGTATGCTCCCCCATTATTCGTACCATCAAATTTTTGGCTGACCGCACAGCCGCTTCCCATAACCCCCCGAAGTGGGGCGCCCCGGGCGGGTTAAAGTGCCACGTACAGTGAAATGTAGCCGCGAGACGATCCTTACAATCGGGGTCATCAACCAATGTACGTAAAACGTTTGATGCTCCAACAAAGTTAGTACCGCAATCGGTATGTATGTCGGTGGGGAGTCCCCGACGAGCGACAAAACGTTGCAGGGCCGCCAGAAATGCCTCCGTCGTCAGATCTGACACATACTCGAGGTGAACTGCTTTTACCACAAAACAGACGAACACAGCTATGTATATCTTATACTGACGGGCCTTACGTAGGCGGTGTTCGGTCATCACCAGAGGGCCAGCGAAATCGATACCGACCCGCGAAAATGGATGGCACTCGGTCACACGGGGCGCAGGAAGATCGGACATTATCGGTTGTGGGTTAACGGACGCTAAACGGACGCAGGTGGTGCACTTGCTGATAACGGTCCTGATAAGGGTATTAAGTGACAGAATCCAGTACGAACGGTTAATAAGGGATGTCAGAATTCTTGGCCCTCCATGACCAGTGATATCGTGCCAATGGCGAATCAATAAAATAGACAAGTGGGACGATTTGCTTAACAAAATCGGGTGTTTTTGTGTCTCAGGTACATTGGCATTTAACAAACGGCCACCTACACAAATTAACCCGCGTTGATCTATGAACGGGCGAAGACGTGCCACTGGTTTCACGCCGATCGGGAGATTGTTTGAAAGATCATGGAACAATTTGCCAAACGTGACCCGTTGGGAACATTTTACGACACTCAAGATGGCGTAGTCCAATTCGGCGCGACATAAAAATTCGGTTTTATGAGTTTGACGTTTACAGCCATGGATAAACCGATACATACGAGTGACAACACGGATCATATGCATGTATGACGAGAAGCGTGCGTACCATTCGGTTTCGGGAGTTTGCTTAATATTGGTGACAAGCGTCGTTAAGGGAGCGGTTTTCATTTCCGATAAACCGTCGGTGGGTAAATCCGGAACTAACGTCACCCACTCAACTACATCATGATACAAAATTTTGGGCCCATTCCAATATAGTGTATGGTTTACTAACTCCGCAGGAAAAATACCTCGCGACGCGCAATCTGCGGGGTTATCAGTCGTCGATATATAATTCCACTGACAAGCGGGGAGCAAAGTGGTCACCTTATGTACACGGTTCGACACAAAAATTTTAAAATTGTTATGTGGTACCTTGAGCCAACTTAGCACGGTAGTCGAGTCTGACCAAGCATAACTTTGCACAATTTTAATTTTACGTTCGAGAGTAATTTTAAGCCGCGCCATCCAACGAGCTAATAAAACGGCTGCACAAAGCTCCAACCGGGGAATCGTGGAAGCTTTTAATGGAGCCATCTTGGTTTTGGCACCTAACAGAGAAATTACGGGTTGCCCAAAATCACTACACAACCTCAGATAAACGACTGCCGAATAGCCCTTCTCGGACGCGTCACAGAACCCGCATACTTGACCCTGGGAGCCGAGTCGGGTACCGATAAATCGAGGAATTTGTACCGTCTGTAAAATCGGGAGATCTGCCACGAACCTACTCCATACGTTAATTATTTCGGTGGGCAACTGTTCGTCCCATGAAAGACCGAGTTGCCACACTTGCTGCATTAAATGTTTTGCCAAAAATATTACTGGAGCCAACAAACCGAGCGGGTCAAATATACGCGCGATTAAAGACAACATATCCCGCTTGGTTGTGATTAAATGTTCGGGCTGAACGGTGTACAAAAAAACGTCGTCTCGTTGCGACCATTGGAGTCCCAAAACCTTGGTCCCCACACCAGCTTCGTTATCGAACGATAGCACCCCGCACGCCCTATCTTCAGACGGCACCTGATTTAACACCTCGGTGGTGTTGCTTGACCATTTTTTCAAATTCATACCAGCCCCTTTTAACACGCTTACTAAATTATTCTGAAGGGAAAGTACTTCGGCAACGGTGTCCCCCCCGACACAAATGTCATCGACGTAAGTACTAAACAGCAGCGCGTCACGAACCGCGGGAGTATCGGCGCATTCAGTTTCAGCAATTTGTTGAAGAACCCGTATGGCAAGGAAGGGGGCACAGTTAACTCCGTGAGTGACAGTATTTAACTCATATTCTTTGAGTTCGTCCTGCGGGGATGCGCGCCATAAAACGTGTTGAAAACACCGATGTTCAGGCACCACCAAAATTTGTCTGTACATTTTATTGATGTCCGCAGTAAACGCATGACGTGGTAGGCGGAATAGCACGAGAACATCTATAACGTCTTGCTGCAGTTTTGGACCCGCGAACAAACATTGGTTGAGCGAAGTGCTCGTAAACGACTGCGCAGACGCATCAAATACAACGCGAATTTTTGCTTCGACATCGGAAGATTTAAATACCGCATGGTGGGGAATGAAGTAAGACCCTGGGGTTCTGGCTAGGGACATATGTCCTAACAACTCATATTCGGTCATGAAATCACAATACGCCTCCCGAAGACGACTATCAGACGAAAGCTTTCGTTCAAGCGACTCAAAGCGCTTGAGCGCAACAGCCCGTGAACCCGAAAACGTATCTTTCGCCACTGGTTGGCGAAACAACAAAGGAACAACAAAGCGTCCGGATTCATTGCGGGAGTGCTTATCGTGGAACATAATTTCACACTGCCCGTCACAAGTGAAGTCGTCAGGGGCAGTTTCTGGTTCTTCGACGTGCCAAAATTTGTCCATAAGACATTCTATTGAAGAAACCAGAGAAATAGGGTGCGAACTAGGCAGATGATTACACGATTGTGGGACAGGGCCGATTATTATCCATCCGAAAATCGAACCGAACGCTACGGGGTACGCGTCACCCACCGACACACGTTTACCGTTTAGAATGCGCGCAAATATGTCGGCGCCGAGCAGTAAATCTACCTTATCCGGTACGCCGAACGAGGGATCTGCGAGTGCAAGATTCTTATACTTGTCTACTACATGATCGGAAATTGAATGACTGGGCATTTGAACTGTAATAGTCGGGAATACCCATGCCATAAATTTGAAAGTTGGATCATCAGCGAAACGAGGCTGAATGTCACAATTGACCAGTCCCTGAACATTTTGTACTGATGTTCCGGATAAACCAGATACCGGGGCGGTCCAGCGGGATACCCTTAAGCCTAATTGGGAGGAGCAATCTGCGGTGATCGCGCTGATCTGTGAAGCCGAATCAACCAGCGCGCGAACCGTGTGCAAAGTACCACCACAGTCGCGGATGTGTACAAGGACAGTTCCTAAAAGGACAGACGTTGAAGTTTGAGGACCATTACTACCAACCAGAGACGACGGCGTCGCGGTGTCTTCATGTGTCATATTACTACACGGTTGGTTGTGCAATTTTGCACCATTTCCTGTAGGGACAGGGTGAAGCAACGGATGATGCCTACGTGAACAATTATTGCATTGAGTTGTTGACTTACATTCTGGTGCCCAATGGCCGATGCGTAGACAACGGAAACAACACTTGTTATCCCGCGCCCACTTCTCACGAACGTCTACGGACCAGCTAAGAAATCGATTACATGTTGACACTACATGAGAACCTGTACAAATGGGACATGACACGTTCGAATTAGATTTCACCGCGTTGGACAATAAAGATGTTGCCTGTGTCCTTTTAAGATTATTAGGGGCTGAATGATAATTCCTTACAGGATACGACGATTTCTGTTGTGGCGGCTGTTTAATGGTCTTTTGGACTGAATCACGAGGAACACACTCTAGGACTTTAACGCGTGCCTTCACAAAGGTCAACAAATCACGTACAGTTGGAACGGATGTCGTAAGCTGTGCTTCGAATAATTTAATAGAATAAGGAGGCAGGCATCGTGAAGCCATAGAAAATAAAATAAAATCCCCGAGATTGGGGAGTTTCATCGACTCAAGCACGGAAATTCCTTCATCAAATGTTAATAAAAATTTATTTAGCTCGAAAAGTGATTCATTTGATGACTTTGATGCATTAATCAATTTGTCGACTAACGACGATGCTACCAACCGCGGTCGATCAAAGCGACCCGCCAACGTGGACCAAGCCAACTGATAATTTTCTCCGCAAACTGGTATGCCGGCAATCGCTTCCAACGCGCTATCCCTCAAGCATCCGGTTAAATAATAAAACTTTTCTATTTCTGATAGAGTCGGGCGTTGGTCCACTAGGGACATGAAACGATCACGAAACGATAGCCATTTAAAAATATCACCGTGAAAGGTGGGTAGGGGTATCTCAGGCAACCGGGACGAATTTTGAATGGACGCATTCCGAGGAATTAAATAGTCGTGGCGTATTGGAGTGTGTGCACTGTTCACTACCGATCTGGGACGCGATATGACACTATCATCGATACTAAAATTAGATTCGATTTCATCTCTGACTTCGTCAACAGAAACACGGGAATGTCGTCGCGCAGATGTATCGCCAAGCGGATTTACTTTATAGCGACTGGCAGTCGCGCGAGAAAATGAAATTAGTTCGCGTAACTCGACGACCTGATCAGATGAATATTCTGCTTCCCGATTTAAATCGATCAAACAGTCCATCATCGTGTTACTCTCGGTCGTAAAAACCGTCCATATATCATCTAACTCATCTATGAGTAATGACAATTGTGCCGATAATTCGATATCGGCCGAACAACGCACCGCGAGCGCATGAGTCGCGCGAATACGCCTAATACACTCATCGCGCCTCAACGTGGCCTTTTTTAGAACGCGGGTTATGCGTGATGTATCCTGCGGGTCCATCGTACAAAAACACAGACGGCGATATGCGATTTAACAATAAATATATACAACTCGAATAACTATAAAAAATTGAAAATACACATGGACTAACAGGCCGCTTGGTTATACATACGATAACTAGTGACTGACTGATAATGACAATATAATAAATATACGCGAGGTAATATTTAACGTATTAGTGCGTCGTACGCGATGCCACGATCCAACGCCTAATCGATAAACGGTCCGAACGACCCAATTAATGAAATAATTCAGAATTACACGTATATACGATAATATAATGCACAAGAATAATACACAATAGTATCAGTTAACGGTCTATACAACAAGTACCTATCGCGCGCGCATCGCTGTCTACGATAAAATATAAATAATAATTCACCAAATAATCACGTAATTACTATAATATTACTTGCGGCGTAAAACCCAATGCAATATGTCAAACTGATCGGCTCTGCTAACGGTCGTACCAATATAAAAGATTTAATATAACACAAAATTAACGTAAAACGAAAACCACGCTCTGCTACCAAAAATGTTTGTCAACGGGTTCCTTACGAGCGGTTGACCCGAATGACGAGATAAAATGTCCCAAGTACCCAGAGACAACCAAACAAATGTATTGAACCGTTAGGACGGGCAGGTGACCACTTATATAATATATATAAATAAAAACACACGGGTTTATGTATAGTGACGGGCCAAATCAGCACCGCCGTACTATTACAACTAATCAGAATAATTAAACATTATTAGGACGGGCGCCCAAAGGGGGGAAAAACATAATGACAAATAATACAATACATAAATAATGACAAATAAAACGCCTTAAAGGCAATATTACAATGGGTATATATGATGTTTTAACAAGAACAAAAAAAACCTGTCGGCGCTGGAGATCCTCACGTTCTTCAGCAGGCGAGCAGAACGGCACAACCGCGGCAGCATGCACAACGGCAACAAGAACAACGACCGGCGGCAACGGCACGACGGCAAAGGGCACGACGGCAAAAGTAACAACGACCGGCGGCAACAGCACGACGGCAAAGGGCACGACGGCAAGCAAAACAACGCGTGCAGCGCAAAGGATGCAATAATGGCCACAAGTGCCACAGCACACAGCCCGAACAACGGCACGCACGAACAGCACCACACCTCGGTACGACGGCTACCAGGAGACAGACAAAAGACGACACCGTGTACCGGTTGCGGCGTTAGGAAACCTTTATCTGTGTATGTAGACCGTAGAGGGAGGGGGCCGATGAAACTTCTCGAACTTTCGAGAGGTTCATGGCGGAACAGACTACGATGGCGCGAATTTGAAATTCACTCGGCACAACGTATCTTTTCAACAATTCTCATTTTGTGACAAACAAATTTTGTATTTAACCATTCTTCGTTTTTAGTCATAAATATAGTTGCAGTACGGTTTACTGCTACCCATTTACGATTTAGCGTAGTTACAAATCCTAGAATTTTATTGTTCAAAATAATTTCATATTTTTCATCAATTGAGAAATTTATTTTTTGTCTGTATAAAAATAAACGAGCATCCGAAGAACAAGGTTTTAAATGTGGTTGGAAATTTCTTAGCGCGTCGAATAAATCACGGTACGTAATGTTATCTATGAAAAAAAAAAATTGTACAAATAAAATAGGCGAATTTAGGCAGACCATATTTTAAGATTTGCTAAATAATATGTTTACTAAAATATTACAATGAAAATCAAAGTGCTAATTTGTGCTACTTTTTTTTAAATTCATTTCAATTATTACATATTACGATTTTCTACATTATTTCGTAATTAAAATTTTAAGAAATGTTGATAATTAAAGGTTTTATTAACTATATCTAACTGCAACATACCTTGGCTAGTAGTTTCCATTGTATTGAATAAATAAATACAACAAATTTAACAAAATTACAGATTTTATTACGGAAAACAATTATTTATTATACACGTGCGTACCGCTAAGAAAACCTCTGCATAAGGATTATTATTCTAATAGCGTATTGTTTAGGCTTAAAATAATATTGATATTAACGTAATTAGAGTATGATTATAACTTAATTTATGATAAATAGCTAATAATAAATTAGTATTTATTGCATTATTATCATAATTTTAATATTGTTATTTTTATTTTTGTCGCGATAATAGTCTATTTCCTCCCACTGTGCGGCGGTCGCTCTAGCTGTCGGGCCGCGGCGGCAAAGTTCGAGGTCCGTGCTCGTAGTGAAGCCACGCCCATGCGCACAACTTGGCCGCCGTAGCCTGGTCTTATTTGGAATAGAGTATATAATTATCGATGATGAAATTATCTGCTCTCTATGTAAAAACTATTACCACTACCTTTGTGAAGGCGTAAATGAAGCATCCTTCAAAAAACAATCCAAAAATACACGAAACAGATGGATAACTGCAAATATAATTGGGATAAAAATAAAACTACAAATTCTAAATCTATAAATTCTGAAATTTCACTTCAAGATCTTGCAAATTCTATAGATTTCATGAGCAAAAAATTTGACGATTTTAGTGTAACTGTCACTAAAATTCTTGAAGAGATGAATGAAATTCGCAAAGAAAATGTTACCTAATCGATAAATAATTATATTATATTTATGTATTAGGTAGTGATACTTACTAGTTAATTGTAGTTTAGATAGGTACTTTTAATAAAGAAACAATTTTTTTACTGTAGATATTTTTGTAAATTGTAATAAAATAATAAATATGAACATGTAAATCGACTGCTTCATAATCAAATTTATTTATATTTTAGTATTATTATCATCCACTAGGAAGGCTTGCAGTAAGCAGGTTTTTGTCTTAATTGATAAGAACATTTGGGGCCGCGTTAACAACGATCGTCACGCAACCATATTATCTATATCCGTGATTATTATAGTTATTAATATTATTATTATTATTACTATTATTTATTTATTTATTTATTTTTTGAGACTCACGTCTATCAAAACAAGGAAACATCCTTAGTGGTAGACGTTGCAGTGTAACTTTAAAATATCAATATTATGTATATAATTTCAAAACTGCTAAATAAACATTCATTCATTCATTCATTTATTCATTTAAATATTTTAATACATGTATGTATAGTTTCAGTTGCACAGCTGTTGAGTCGTTTAACTATTGTCGTCTATAAAAATGTAATATAAATATATAAATATAAATAAATAAATAAATATATATATATATAACAAAAAAAATATCAAAAGTCTCAACTAAGTATTAACGAGACTACACACGATTAGTACTATAAAAAAGGTATGGAAGACCATTCAAAGGCCTAATAAATATCGCATAATAATATGTAATAGTAAAAAATATCTGGTCGTGGATAGTCAATAGAAGAGTACGGCACAATTAAATATTTTTTAAATAAATAACTAAAAGATAAATTTTGTAAAATACCAATGCATAAAAATAGTTTTTCAATTAGTTTGAATTCAATCAAACTCCATTTGGTGGGGGGTTCAGTTTATTTATTAACACCACCTCCCCCCAACATTTTTTTAATTTCCGGTGGTCCCTGATGATTTACAAATTCTGGGACTGAATTTACAATTGATTACAATTAATTTAGAATTGTTTACAATCTGTTTGGAGTCGTTCGGCCAATAACGAACTTAGCCCCCTCAAGTTGTTTTTTTGTTTTCTGAGGTCTCTGTTGATTTGCATATTCGGGGACTGAATTTACAATTATTTACAATTTGTCCGAAAAAAATTGCACAATGGGGGGGGGCAACTTCATGTACGTGAATACATTGCATGACTAGTGATTGAAAAATGTTGGAAATGTGTATTGGATGGGAAATGGACGATAGTTTGAAACATTGGACAGTTCACCAGATTTATATACAGGGGTGACTGAGCTGAATTAATAGAGAAGGAAAGATCCCTTCATCAAGCGACGCTTAAAAAGAGTCCAGAAGGGGAAAGCTATATCATTTTTCAGTTGACATAAGTATTCACCAGATAAGTCATCTGGACCAGTGGCCCAATTACCATGTAAATTAGATAACTTCTTACAAACATCATCAACAGTAAAATTTACATTGTTAGGTAAGTCAAATGACTTGATTTCTTACGAAGTAGTATTGAGATCAAAATCATTTACAGAGAAAACAGAAGAAAAGTACAAAGAAAACAAATTTGCCACATCCTGCTCATTAGGTGAGGTTGATTCACTATAGGAGACCACCTTAGGAATCATACTAAAAGACTTTTTGTTTTAAACTAAGTAACTAACTTCCAGTAACCAGCAAGGTTTCCAATTAATGACAATTCTATACGTGTGACATAATTACGTAAACACTTTTTTGATTCATATTTAAACCGAGCACGAAGTAAAGAAAATTCCCTATAGCCGTGAGCACTAGAAGATGCCTTAAATTTAATATGCGCCTTCTTCTTTAAGTATAAGATATTTTTTAGTCCCTGATCAAACCACGGGGGAAATTTAGAATCAGTTAATGTACATTTAGGGACAAAGTCGAGAACCGATTTGTGCAAGGCATCATAAAAAGTATTAAACGCAGCGTCCACATTATTTAATTTGAATGTTGAACACCAGTCGAATGACAGTAGGATATAAAGGGGGATTCTGGAACCGCCTCCGCCTCATAACGCCTCTCTGCCGCTTCATAACGCCTCTCTGCCGCCGCCGCCCGACCTGCCGCCTCCCCCACCACTCCTCGCCCTACCTACTGGCCGCCGCCGCCGCCGACTCTGCCGCCGCCCGACCCCGAGTCACTCCACCCTGTTGTGCCGCTCCACCCCGCGACCTTCACTCCACCACTGTTGTATCACCCGACCTCTTTATCATGCTTTTCATACTATCACACCACCTTATCTCAGTCAGTGCAGTATAAATAGTCTGTTATCAATGATATCTTAAAGTTTTTAACAGAAAAAAAAACACAAATAATATTCTGTGAAAAAAAAAAAAAAAGATTCGATTATATTCATTTATTATATTTATTTTTTTCGATTATATTCAAAAGATGATTCGGATATATTCATATACGATAATATACATATATAAATATCTGTCATGCATACAACGCAAAAATATGTCGATAAATAGGATACATTTATAAAATATATTTGTCCTTCACGTGCAAGAGACTTGCACACACCCGTCGAGATATGTCTCTTGGTAATATATATATATATAAGATATATGCAGACAAGTGTCACACAAATAGGGTATATTCATAAAAGATATTTGTCCTTCACGTACAAGAGACTTGCACACACCCGTCGAGATATGTCTCTTGGTAATATATATATATAAGATATATGCAGACAAGTGTCACACAAATAGGGTATATTCATAAAAGATATTTGTCCTTCACGTACAAGAGACTTGCACACACCCGTCGAGATATGTCTCTTGGTAATATATATATATAAGATATATGCAGACAAGTGTCACAAAATCTTTATTTTAAAACTGTTTCGTGTCTGTCGACACAATCCATAACTGTGTAAAGTATTTTTAAAAATTCCATCATTTTTTCTGTGTACACACTAAACAAATGTCGACGAATGTGACTGTACATGGTCTATATCACTTACAATGGACGTCCTTTTACATATATATGTATTTTTACATAAGACCCCACACTGTTGTCCAACGACCTTTTCTTCATGAAGCGCAATTTATACACGTATACAATGAATACCCTGTACTACGAAACCGTCAAGGTTGGACCATGGCAGCACCGTTGTAAATTAGAACTCTGTTTACACTGATGCACACTCGTTTAACGCGAACCAATGACTTTATTTATGCGTCCGACTGCGTGAAGTATTTTTAAAAAATGTCATCATTTTTTCTGTGTACACACTAAACAAATGTCGACGAATGTGACTGTACATGGTCTATATCACTTACAATGGGCGTCCTTTTACATATATATGTATTTTTACATAAGACCCCACACTGTTGTCCAACGACCTTTTCTTCATGAAGCGCAATTTATACACGTATACAATGAATACCCTGTACTACGAAACCGTCAAGGTTGGACCATGGCAGCACCGTTGTAAATTAGAACTCTGTTTACACTGATGCACACTCGTTTAACGCGAACCAATGACTTTATTTATGCGTCCGACTGCGTGAAGTATTTTTAAAAAATGTCATCATTTTTCTGTGTACACACTAAACAAATGTCGACGAATATGACTGTACATGGTCTATATCACTTACAATGGGCACCCAAAGATTAGTCGTAGCATATGCCTCGGTCAGTCTGTCGTCAGCCTTCTCACAATTTACTCTCGTCGCGTCTTTAACAATTTTTGACGTTGCGTTTATAAAATAAATTTGAAGTGTTTTTTATTTTATCGTAAAAAAATGTTCAAGTGTAGCCAGTGTATTAAGCAGTTCAACCGTAAAGATCTCTTAACAAGACATTGTAAGGTGCATCTGAATAATATACGATATTCATGTAACAAATGCATCAAAACATTTTCACGTATAGACAACTTGATGAGACATAAAAAATTCACTCATGGTATGTACGAATTAATTTAATATATTAATTATACCCTGCGTTTAATTACGGTTGTAACGATGTAGTCGAACCATCACGCGCCGCCGTAGCCGGGCCATCTAGCGCCGCCGTAGCGGAAACATCTAGTGCGAATGACATTGAGTGGATCGAAGACGGGGGTGAAGAATTATTAGCAAACAGTACTGAGAGTTCTTATTTATGCAATAATATATATCTTTTATTAATCACTTTAATATCATATTACAATTTTGCTAGATAACATAAATGTACAGCCGGGGGTCATAGAGCTAGCCCCAGGAATTTTCGTGCCAGACCAACCAGCCGGTTCGTCTACACATTATGAAAACGTTCCACAATCCTCCGATGTATTATGGGGTGATATTGATGAAGCCGATATGATTGAAATTTATAATGAGAATGAATCAGCTGGGTTAATTACTAATAACACTGGTAAGAAGTTTTTTTTTTTCCCCTATAATATCGTATAAAACAAGACTCTATTTTAGATTCTGAACGGAGTGAAGAATTTGATTTTACAATGATGTGTGTTTTTTTTTTTATTTTTTTTTTTATTTTTTTTATAAGTGCTCAAAGTTCCAATTTATACGAAATATGTAAAAATTGCGAAAATTTGCAAATAATTTTGTTGTTGAAAAATCGTAAAATTTTTTTCTTTTATAACTAAGTTTTGAAAATTTGGTACAAGGTTTTTCATTAGTTTTTCTTCAATTATCTGCAAAAAAACTCTACCGGATTCAGACAAAAAAATTTTATGAGTGTTTGAAATTTAAATTTTTACAAAAAAAACACGTTAAACAACGGTTTAGCCTCAAACGATTTTTGCTATTTGTTTTTTTTTTTTTCAAAAAGTATAAGTTGTAGAAACTTGAAAATTTTATCAGTTGTTTATATTGGCATTTTCTTTATATAATTTTATTTTCAAAAGATTTCACTCATTTTTAATCAATTTATAGGCATTTGAAATATTCGATTTTTTTTATTTTTTTTTTTTATAAATGTTGATAAAAAAAAAAATGTAGCTCGGACGAAATACTTGAAAATTTAATAGAAGGGTCCACATAAGTTGTTCTAACTCCCATTCAAAAATTATAAAAATACATAGGCACAATTTTTTTTTATAAGCAGTTGAAGTTCAAAAATCGACAAAATTTGTCGAAATCACAAATTATGTCGTAGTTGAAAATGTATAAAAAATGTTCTACTCAAAGTTAAGAAATGAAAATGTATTACAAGGTTGTTCATAAGTTTTGCTTGCAAAAAGTATAAAAAATCTCACGATCGGTTCAATGAAAAAATTTTAACGGCCGTCTGAAACTGTAATTTTTACAAAAATTCAAGCGATTTACTATAAACATATTATTCACTGACAATTCATCTTCGTCCAGAATCGTTTTTTTTTTTATAATATAAAATAATGTCCTAATCTATCCTATAATGCCTAATCTATCAATACATCTCGTGTATCCCACCCAACTCCTGTATCTCTACTCATCACCATAATCTTGTCCGAGGTTATTTTTATTTATTTATTTATTTATTTTTAAGAATGTTCGCGTAAACGTAAAACTGATTTACAAACTTCAGCAGTTCGAAATAAAAAACTTCGCTTAAGTATTGTAAACAGTCCAGGGTTTGTTGAGATATCGTCCGCAATGAACCGTAGAGTAGTTGTTTACTACGCTAAAAATATCATGAATTTTAATGACTATCCATCTTTCCTCGAGTCAGTGAAAATTAATCTGATTGAAATTTTACGGTGGCATTCAAGCATTGAGCCCATTAAATATAACCTGAAATTAGAGGCATCTTACAACAAACCTCTAATAGATTCGTCGACACAAAATAGAGATTTTAAAACTTCGGCTAAGGTGATTTTTGCTGATACAGACATAGCTCAGTCGGTGTCTGATGACTATTCAACATTAATAGCCGAAGAAGACAAATATATGGAACGAGGAAGTGGTTTTACTTTACAGAAAATCGATGGTATATCGGTATCTGTATACAAGTATACACCGCTTGGTGGATCCTCATACATCGAAACACCGGTTGACATTATAAATAAAAAATCTACAATAAATCCGCAAAATAATGATCAACAGTGTTTTAAGTGGTCGGTTTTAGCGAGGCATGTGACGGGTGATAATAAACACCGAGTAGGTGAAAACTATACTAAACACGAGCAAAAGTATAATTTCACTGGTTTATCATTCCCAACACCACTCAGTGAAGTTAAAGGCATATACGAAAAAAATAATTGTAATGTTTCGGTCAACGTTTATGGTTTGAAGCAACGGAAGAGAAATAATGTAAATTATAATATATTGTTTCCACTTAAAGTTGTAAAAAATGAAAAGAAGGTTCATTTCGATCTTCTTTTACTCTCTAATGGCGAGAATAATCATTACATTTATATTTCGAATTTTAACAGCCTCGTGAGAAGCCAATTAACCAGCCACATAGAATCGATTTGGATATGTAAGAGCTGCTTCACATCTTTCGACGATAGGCCTAGAATAACAAAATCACATGGACAGGTAGCACTCGAAGAGCATAAATTAATCTGTGGGGAGAATAAACCTATCCGAGCAATTATGCCTTTGGAGGGGGAGAATACCCTCGAATTCAAAAACTGGGCCAACAGTCAGAGACACCCCATAGTAATTTATGCAGATTTCGAGGCTTTACTTGTTAAATGTGATGAAAGTAAAGGAAAATCAACATCGGCCTTTCAGAAGCATAAACCTATGAGTTATGGCTTATATGTGAAAGCAGCAGACGACATACCCCTCCAACTACTCACCCAATACGGTATCCCCACGGCAGCAATTATATATCGTGGTTCACTGACTCGAGAGGAGGTTGCACGACACTTTGTAGAGACGGTATCGGATTTAGCCCGCAAGATTGAGGAAATGCTTAAGACGAATAAACCTATAGTTATGACTAGTGATGAAGGAAAAACACATGCAGAGTGTATCACCTGTAATTTATGCAAAAACAAGTTTTCTTTACATAATCATAAAGTAGCCGACCACTGTCACCTAACTGGACAGTTTAGACAGTCTTTATGTAATAGCTGTAATTTAAAATTACAATCACCAAATTTCGTGCCATGCTACTTTCATAATTTAACCAACTACGACGCACATTTTATCGTAACCGAGTTAGGTTACGATTCGAAATCAATTAATGTTATTCCTAATAGTGAAGAGAAATTTATTTCTTTTTTGAAATTTATATCAAACAGATTCACTATTAGGTTTATTGATACTATTAGATTTATGCCTTCTAAGCTATCTACACTGGCAAAAAATCTGATATCGGCAAACTTCTATAAATTCCGCGAAACATCTAAAGAATTTAACACCTTAGATTTACCACTCGTAACGCGTAAGGGCGTATACCCATACGAGTATACAGACAGTTGGGATAAATTAGAGGAGACCCAACTACCACGTAAAGAACATTTTTACAGTTCATTGAAAGAAAAAGATGTAACAGAAGAAGAGTACGAACATGCTAAAAATGTATGGAGCCATTTCAAATGCAAGACTTTGGGAGAGTATAGCGATCTGTACTTGAAGGTAGACGTCATGCTTCTGGTCGACATTTATGAAAATTTTAGAGACATTTGCTTATCGGTATACTCTATAGATCCAGCTTTCTATTTTACAAGTCCAGGTATGTCTTTTGACTGCATGCTAAAGAATACTGGAGTTAAACTGAATCTACTTACCGATTACGATATGCTTCTAATGTTTGAAAAAGGTAAACGTTTTTTAAAATTATGAAAAAAATAAGTAAATAAAAATATGTAATAATTTTATAGGTATACGTGGTGGACTTACTCAAGCGAGCATGAGGTATGCTAAGGCGAATAATAAAACATCACCCGACTACGATGAGAGTAAACCCCCGTCATGGATTATTTATCAAGACTGTGAGTATAAACTTATATCAATTTTAGTCAAATGTGTTTCTGTTATCAAGTTGCGCTATTATTTTTAAATAAAGGTAACAATTTATATGGATGGGCCATGTCCCAATGTATGCCATATGGTGGTTTCAAATGGGTCAAACCGACAATTAGAGGGCTCGAGTGTTTAAATAAAACTTCACCAATTGGACGGATTTATGAGGTAGACATTGCGTATCCTGACAATCTACATGATAAACACAGTGATCTACCTTTTCTTCCTGAAAACACTAAACCACCAGGCTCTAATACAAAAAAATTGATGGCTACTTTGGAACACAAGACGAATTACATTATTCATTATGGAAATTTACAACAGGCGATCGAAAATGGATTAATTGTTGAAAAAGTAAATACCTCGTTCTTTGAATCTTGTTATGTTGTCAATTAATCATATTGTTAATATTACAAGGTGCATAGAGTACTACAATTTAATCAATCAATGTGGTTAAAAGAGTATATTTCGATGAATACCGAGATGAGAAAGAAAGCTAGCAACGACTTTGAGAAAGATTTTTATAAGCTCATGAATAACGCTGTGTTTGGTTTGTTATTAACATTAAAAATTATTACTTACTATTAATATTATTATTCTTTAAATATTATTCAGCTATGGAATCGGTGAGAAAGAGGATTAAAATGGAGCTTGTTTGTAGTGAGAGAAGATTTGAAAAATTAATAAATAAGCCCACATTCAAGCATACTACTATCTATAATGATAATGTTGTTGCTGTAACATTGGAAAATAATATTATAAAGTTTGACAAACCCATATACATAGGTAAACATTCAAATAGGAAATATTATTTTCATTTAATTTATTATAATGTCCTCAGGATTTTCTGTACTCGATGTATCCAAGACGCTTATGTATGACTATCATTACAACTTCATGAAGAAACATTATGGAGAGGATATTACACTCATGTATACTGATACAGGTGAATATTTCTAATTTAAATTTAAATTTAAATTTATTTATTTTAACATATTTTTATTTATATTTAGATTCCCTTGTATACAATATTATAACCGATGACTTTTATAACGACTTGCTGAATAAACCAGGCTTATTAGACCGCATGGACACTTCAAACCTACCTAATGATCATCCTTGTTTCATATCCAAGAGAAAAAAAGTTCCCGGATTTTTTTCTGATGAAACAGAAGGGCAGCCCATTACAGAGTTTGTTGCTTTGAGAGCAAAATCATATGCGTTTGCCGTTGACGGTAAAGAAAATATCAAGGCCAAAGGTATTAGAAAACATGTTGTGAAAAACCATATGAATCTCGAAGATCACAAGAGATGTCTGTTTGGAGACAACACTCTTCAAAAATACAGACAAAACGTCTCAATTCGTTCTTTCAAGCATACTATACACACTATACGGTCGAAAAAACTTACATACAACTGTAAAGATGATAAAAGATTTATACAAGAAGACGGTATACATACACTGGCACACGGACATTATCTTATACCGTATGTAAAATAGTTATTATTATTATTATTATAGATTTAAATTTGTTCTAGGAAACTGTTGGAACCTGAGGAGAATGAAATAGTCCCAGGAATTTTCGTGCCAAACTTGAATAATTCAACATCAAAAGACATATAAATGTATAATATCATTGTGACAAAATATTGTTTGACTATAAACTTTATATTTCGTTATTGTTATTGTTATTGTTAATATAGAAATTCTCTATTCTATTAAACATTATTAGTACTGTATATATTGTAATTAATAACTTTATATTTTTAATATAGAAACCCTATATTATTTGAAAAAAAAAGAAAACGCATAGAGATGAAATATAATATTATTTATTTTTTATATAAAAACATAGAGTATAGTTAATGACAATTATTTAAATACCATTTTCGTAATGCAAATACTTTATAAAATGTACATTGTCTTGGATTTAAATCCATATGAAAAATACAACATGGTAGATTATCATAACATAATTGATTCAGCCTGGGGCAATCCATATCCTCAGTGTTGATGATGTGAACGTGCGAAATGAAATCTTGAACAATTTTCTGTTTCTGCTCTCCCTTGACGTAGATACGTTCGAATTTTAACGAGTTTAAAATCCTATTGACTTCATCGTATTCCACATCACCGTATTCCAATGAAAGATTATGGTAATTCCGCTCGAGCCATTTATTAACACTTCGACTTTTAGCATTTTGTGTCTCATGTGAATGTTTAAAAATCCAATGTTGAGTTGCGAACGATTCAGTATCGACTATAGACATTTCTTTGATCATATACTTATTATCCACTCCGAGGATACACTGAAGATCCAAAATCGCTACGGACGACATTCTGAACGAACGAGTGTAACTAAACTAATCTTTAAATGTCTTATTTTTCGATATCAGTAATGTTTATCCAACTATTTTCACTGTTATCGAAGCCGAGCCACTTTACCAACAGCTGATTTCCCCTTCTGCGTACTATTTTTTCGATCAAATAGCTGTCAGGGTGTTTAGTTTTATTTATCTCTTCGGAATAAAAACAACCTGATATCGGTTTGCCTGTATAATCTTCAAGCATATATGTTGGAGGCACTGTTTTATTTATCTTAGCAACTTTGAAAATCTCCGTTGACCAGTTTGGCAAATAACCTTTTGTAAACACACCCTTGTGTAAACTTATACGCACTTTATCACCAACGGCGAATTTTATTTTGTCGTTGTTAATCTTACGTTGTTTTAATACAACAGATTTAGGATTTTCATCAGCTTGCTGGGGAGTCATACCGATAGTTTTATGCTTTGTATTATTATAAGTATGTAATATTGTAGGTAGAATAGAAACCCATTCTCGTGACCCTCTGGCTGTAAACTCTCGATACATGTTCGCCTTCAGTGTTCGGTTAAAACGTTCAACAATACACGCTTTTACAGTGCTGAATGTTGAATATTTTTTTATATTATATTTTACCATCAACGCATCAAATGTGCTATTATAAAACTCTTTACCGAAATCTACTTGAAGTAGTTTTGGGGACCGAGTAGATAGTATTTTAGACATCGATTTGGAAACTTCTTTACCCGTTTTGGATTTTAAAGGTATAGCCCACGCGAATTTTGTAAAACAATCAATCACACATAATATATATTTGTAACCTTTATTTAGTTTAGAAAGTGGTATCATTTCGACTAAATCTGCCTGAAATAAATCATTTTTTCCATGCACAGTGACTCTTAGTCTGGTATATGTTTTTCGAGACGGTTTGTGTAATTCTAAAGCGATATCACGTTTAGACATGATTAGGTATACGTTTTATCACGCCGGCTTCGTATAATTCTTCAAAAATTGATAATATCTCGTTGGAGACGCCTGTATTCCCGGCCGACCTTGAAGCTAATAGTAACCGCAATCGGTTTACGAGTTCATTAGCGTCGTTCCAGTAAATATAATTATGTTTCTGCAATGATACCGATACACCCCCACCCGAAGAAAATAATTTTTTAATGACGTTCTTATACTTTTTACCTCCACTTTTGATCGTTATACCGTCGGAATTTAAATGTGCAGACGTTTGAGTTAATATTTCACCATATGTTTTCAAGTCCTGCTCGGTTTTGTCGATAATAATTGATGAAGTAGTAAATTCGATTTCTTTGTTGCCGAGTTTAATAGTACCGTTATTAATTTTTTTTGGACCGTAAAGTTTGTCTCTACCAGACGATTGT
Source organism: Therioaphis trifolii (assembly GCA_027580255.1). Taxonomy (NCBI): domain Eukaryota; kingdom Metazoa; phylum Arthropoda; class Insecta; order Hemiptera; family Aphididae; genus Therioaphis; species Therioaphis trifolii. Next base: position 140,249 of record JALBXZ010000052.1, read on the forward strand.
AGCCAATTTTGTATATCAAAATGAAAATTTTCGTTTGTGTTAGATGGCGGTATCTCTACTTTTGTATTTATCGGTGGTATTTCCACTGCTGCTGCTGCTGCACTTGATATTTTCTTCAGCGGGTCGATAATCGGTTTAAACGTCTGTGACACGAGCGAATGGACATCAGCTTCTCCTTTTTTTAATTCTTCGTACTTGCATTTAATTTTATCTTTAGCTCTGACCAATTCGTTTAACACTGTACTATCTTGCGCCATGATTAATCCGTAAATGATTGTCGGTTTACAATTTGCCGCCTTATATAACGACAAACGTATCAAACCCAAGGCGACAACGTCCGTTATCGCGATCACTGTCTTTACAAATGACTACAAATGAAAACCGATCTCGATTCCAACAGTTCATACAGAAACTTTTAAACTCTTGATACGACATGTCTCCTGAAGAGTGTTCGTTGTAGACGTGTTTTAAATTCGTCTCATCTTGTTTAAATAATACTATTAAGTTTGCATTATCACGTATCAATTGCTTCGGTACTTTAGAGTAACTCTGAGCTAAATAAAATATATCAACTTTATTATGTCGTCCACGGGCAAAATATTCACGTATAACATTCTGGTTCTCGGTAATGACGTCATCCATGATAAAAATCGAGTTTGGTAGTACTTTTTCAGGCGAAATGACCGCCTCATTTTCAAAAAATGTAAATATATTCATACCGTCAATCTGGTTGATTATCTGTTTTTAATAACTTGTACTTTGGTTGTTCTAACGTTTTAGAATAAATATATAAATTTTGAAAACGTAAACCGTTTTCGCTTACAAGCAAAAAATATATCAAGTTTGTCTTCCCGCAACCGGACGCTCCTAAAACCAATGAACGAACGGTATTCGGGAACAGCGGTCCATGCCTCGATTCGATTCTTGTTTCGGGTGGGTCGATATTGAAAACGGGTAGTTTTAGTTTTTGTTCTAAAAATTTCATTTTGTATGTATAAATAGCACTGCAGAACGTATAAGTGTGTCATACGATGTATCGCTATCGAAGAGACAAGAGGACTAAAGGTTCAGGTCTAGTCAACTCTCTTATAAATAGTTTGCCAATCGAACTACATTTACCAGGTAATTTTATAATTATCACAATTTTCAATTAAATAGTAAAATAATTATTATTATTTAAGGTTACCAATACTGTGGACCAGGTACACATTTGAAAAAAAGATTGGCTCGGGGTGATAAAGGTATCAACCCATTAGACGCGGCGTGTAGGGAACACGATATAGCCTACGAACGTAGTAATTCGCTGACAGATCGCCACGAGGCGGACGCTGTTTTGGAAAATCGAGCTTGGGATAGATTCAAGTCGAAGAATTCTAGTTTAAAAGAAAAAGCGGCGGCGTGGTTAGTTACAACGGGTATGAAGGCTAAGCGTAAAATGGGAGCTGGGTGCTGGTTCAAAGCTGCTGTAAAAGCAGCTCGTAATGTAATGAAAAAAAATATCAAGCAGAAAAACTTGTTGATATTAACGAAAAAATGTGTTGCGGCGGCGAGAAAAATTATTCGAAAAACAAATTGCAAAAAGAACCAAGTACCAAGAGTAATACCACCCATACCAAAAACAGGTGGCACGCTGCCTTTAATACCTATATTCGCTGGGTTGTCGGCTCTAGGATGACTAACGGGTGGTATTGCTAACGTGGTAAAGACTGCTAGCGAATTTAACAGAGCTAAAGCAACACCTCTGGGAAACGGTTTATACCTCGCTCCACATAAGGGTAGTTCGTATAAAATTTCAGCCAAAATACCGTCGGGAAACGGTTTGTATATGGCTCCGTTCAAGGGCTCGTCGTACAAACCAACGAAAAAACAACGAAAATCAAAAAACTAATTTCCACGCTTCCCAATAGAGCCTTGTACGATTACGAGATTATAAAATGCGCTCGCGAGTTGAAAATTCCTCATTTCATCGGCGTATTTTCCAGAGACAGGTTACCCTTACGCTTTAAACGTATAGAATCTGCTGTACTCAACTTGGACTCTGTTCACGGCGTCGGCTCACATTGGGTTGCGTGGAAAAAAATCGGATCCAACGTTCAATATTTCGATAGCTTTGGTAATCTACCACCACCACGTGAGCTACAAGAATACTTTAAGAAATGTAATGTTAAATACAACTACCAGCGATTTCAAAAATATAATAGTACAAATTGTGGTCATTTGTGTTTGAAATTTTTATCATGTACACGATAACTCTGCACGGGAATTCGAGTGAATTGTCGTGCGATATTTTCCCGGCTTTAGAAGTACATGAAAACACACAGCTAAGTCTGTTGAGTTTGCATACGAATAACTCTATTCCAAACATTGAAGAGGGATGTAATCAAATAGGTGTTGAAAGATTAAAAGAAAATGCTACCTTGTCTGAATCGAACGAACTTTGTTTATTTAGAAAAGAAAAATCTAGTGAAAAAACAATATATACCGATTGTAGCAAATTAGGCATTGATAAAAATGTTTATCGAGCTAATGTAGACGTATACACGTTGCCTACAGGTTCGTATGAACTCGAAAAAATTGAAGCTATCATTAAACAGATATTACCCGACGACATTTCGTTCTCATTGAGAGCAAACAAAAATACATTAAAATGCGAGATGATATGTAGTGAAAATATAGATTTTTCAATGGCTGGTAGTATCGGGAAATTGTTAGGATTTAAAAATACAGTGTATAAGGCTAGTACTATTCATGAATCAGTTAATTTAATCAACATAATGAAAGTGAACTCTATAAAAGTGGAATGTAATTTAATTTGTGGTTCATTCTCTGACGGATTGCCGAGTCAGACTATACACGAATTTTACCCCACTGTACCACCGGGATATAAGATAATCGAAGTTCCTCGAAATTTGGTTTATTATCATCTCAATACCGAATCTATAACTAGAGTGAATATAGCATTGAAAGATCAAAACGATAATTTGATAAATTTGCGTGGTGAACCTATTACGATTCGTTTACAAGTCGTTCAACATAATTATGGCTCTACAGTTTAACAGAGTCGTAATAAAAAAGACTGTCAGTAGCACCAGGAAAGTCAATAAGGTTACCCGCTCACCGTCCGTGCAACTCTCTAAAGCTAATATAACATTTCTGCGCTCATTAAAAGTATTATAATCATGGACGAAATGTATTTAGATGTTACCGAAGGGTACACAGACGACTGTAAAATAACACAGATGGAATATCACTCATTTTTACCATACTCAAACACCGCCATGTCTTTAAACGATGAAATACGTATAAATATTCAAAATATGGATTCTTATACTTTGCCTTCAGAGAGTTATCTTTATATCGAGGGTAATGTTATTTTACCGACGGACGCGTTGACTGGCGTAGGTACATATAGTTTTACAAACAATGGACTGGCTTTTCTTTTTTCCGAAATGCGATATGAGCTAAATGGTGTAGAAATACAGAAATTAAAGTCACCTGGTATATCGTCGAGTCTGAAAGGATATTGCTCGTATTCACCAAATAAAACGAATGAATCGGATAACTTTATGTGGAATATAAAAACAGAAGACAACAAAATATCAGCGAATAAAAATACATTTTCCGGATGTATCCCGTTAAAACACTTTTTTGGGTTCTGTGAAGACTATAAGAAAATAATGCTGAATTGTAATCAACAGTTGATTTTAAATCGTTCGTCTCACGATTTCGACGCTTTATACGTCACTGGAGATGCAGTAGCCGAAAATCATGAAAAAAACAGAAGAGTAAAAATAGCACTGAGTAAAGTCATTTGGAAGATGCCTGTTATCAAAGTGTCTGATAAGGAAAAATTAAAACTGTTGAAAATTATAGACTCACGTAAATCTATTTCTTGCGCGTTCAGAACTTGGGACCTATGTGAATATCCAGTTTTACCTCAAAACACTTCTCATTCGTGGACGGTTAAATCCAGTAGTTTACTAGAGAAACCTCGGTTCGTTATAATCGGATTTCAAACAAATCGGAAAAATGTGTTACATCATTCGTCTGGTCGATTCGATCATTGCAATCTTAAAAATCTCAAAGTACACTTAAACTCTGAAGTGTATCCGTATGAAGATTTTCGCGCAAATTTTTCTGCAAATATCACGGCGATATTGTACAAGGCGTATGCGGATTTTCAAAAATCATACTACAGTAAGGTAAATTGTAAACCTTTACTATCAAAAGAAGATTTTCAAAACCACGCGCCGCTTATAGTCGTCGATTTATCACATCAGAACGATGCTGTCAAATCTTCTACTGTTGACCTACGGATAGAGTTTGAAACAGAAGTAGTGATACCGGCTGCCACTGCCGCGTATTGTCTCATTTTACACGATCAAGTTATCACTTATAACCCATTTAATGGAGATGTTAAAAAATTATAATTTTTTGTAAATATTATTATTATTTATACATATTACCCTAATTTGTAAAATATTGAATAAAAAAACACTTTTTTTTTTTTTACTAAAAATATTTTGATAATATTTATTTTTACCCATTACATACAGGTTATTATTGAAAAAAAAATATATAAAATGTTTACATTATTGAACATTAAAATTATTATAATAATTGCTCGCTGTATCGGTCCACTTTGTGTCTGTGCTCGAAAAGTTGTTTGGTACTGCTTGAACTGGCGACAATGGTGTGGGTGGGGATATGTCAAATAACTATGGAAATAAAATACATGAGTAAAGATGGTATATATTTTTATGGGTGAAAATAATTACCTTATTATCGACTTCATCATGTCCATACCAACGTTCTGCGACTTGTTGAGCGGCAAATAATTTTATCTGGTCCATGAAACTGGGAAACATATTGGATATTGAATCAGTGTGACCACACATCGAATATTAATGTTATTCATATTTATGTTGCGTTTAAAAACACTGTTCGTAACGGTTTTTTCTCGGTGAGACCATAGAAATCATAGAACACAAAGGTTCTCTGCTTTCGACGCTTGTACGAGTTGGACGTGGATTTTATGCTATTCGTACATTTTTTGAATTTATACTTACCTACCACATTTTTATTTTGCATTAATTATTTATGTATATATCTATATAGTTTGTTATTAAATAATATAATATATATATATATTTTTTTTTTCTTCAATATTTGTTTTATTTACGAGACGCCGTGAACGTGAACCATTTCATTTTTCTTATTATTTTGTTTTTTTGTTTGCGTCATGGAAGAGTTTTATATTCATAAACGTCCTAAACAATATTCAAAATGTTATATAACTAACCTAAAAAGCCACTTAATGGTAGACAAGGAAAGTCTTAGTTTTATTATTTTATTATACAAATATTTATAATAAAAAACACAGATTTATAGACATTATTTTTCTGTACTAGAATCTAAAATAAAAATAGTTTTCAACAAATATGGAGCTGTCTGGTTATTGCACAGAACCCTTCAAGTATTTGTTAATTTTTGCATGTCATTGAATACTTGACTGTTATTAATGTTTGATTATGAGAGTATGAACACTTTATAACAAATTTAAAAATAAAGGCTACTTCCGAAGGAACGTCGTTTTTGTAAAAAATATTGCTCAACAGACAAAATTACTGCCTTTTGAAAAATCTAGAACTCCGAACATTATAACTTCAATCTTCGATAAATGCATGGACAAAAAATAAATGCTGGTTGTACGTTTTCTTTAAATTAATTTAAACAACTTTATTAATGAATCATCACAATATAAAATCTAAATTATACAATGAATTTCACAAAGTAGAAATTATTATTTATTATATTTTAATGTATCTTAATTTAATAATTGATTAGAGTGATATCACATTTCAGCTTGTAAATATGTTCGGAAACGTAAATAACATAAAGATATTTAAGATTTTTTTTTCATGGTCACACTGATTCAATATCCAATATGTCGGACCGTTTTTTCATTTTCCCATAAGAGCAATGTAACGTTATCAAAGGTGACGCTTCTGATTTCATTTATTCTGTGTAAATACTAATAAAATAATAACACGATAATAAGTGTAATAAGATTATGAACTACGGTTTATAAATCTACGGTTACGATTTTACGAATCAGTTTCAACCTCACAGTCGAGTGTGTTTGATCGAATCCGAATATCTTCGTTTAGTTTTTGTGTCAGTGTAATCGTGCATCGATATTTATTTTAGATTTATTAATTATTATCATCATGGAAGAATTTGAAGATAATCCAAGAAAAGTAAAAAAGTATGAAACTAAGTTTAAAGAGTCATGGTTAATTAACGAAAAGTATAAGAAATGGTTAGTTAAAATAGATGATAAAAAAGCGAAATGTTCATTTTGTAACGTTAATTTTACTGTAAAATGGGACGGTGAAAAGGCTCTAACTACTCATTTAAACAGTGAAAACCATAAAAAAACTACACAGAATTTGCAACGTAATTCATTAATGACCACATTTATGACTAAACGAAATAGCTCGGATGAACTTAAGGTAGCAATCATTGAAATAGCATCAATTTACCACGCAATCAATCATCATCATAGCTATTTAAGTATGGACTGTGGAATAAAATTGAATACTTCTCTATACGGAGATTCTGTTATGGCAAAAAAAGTTCACTGTGGACGTACTAAAGCAGAAGCAATAGTCAAAAACATTCTCAGTCCTAATTCAATAGAACTAGCAATTCAAGACTTGAAAATGGTTACGGCTTTTCAAAATGGTAGTTATTTTTCTATTGCTATTGATGCGTCTAATAAGGGTTCCCAAAAAATGTACCCTATTGTTGTTCAGTATTTTCACATTCAAAAAGGTATCCAAAATAAACTAATGGATTTTTATGAAGATCCAGATGAGACATCATTAAAAATTTTCGAAAATATTGAAAATTTTATACAGAAATCAAATTTAGATGTTGAATTATTATCTGGATTCTCTGCCGACAATGCATCAGTAAATTACGGCATTCGTAATTCGGTCTATCAAAAACTTCTCGAAAAACATCCAGAAACTAAAATAATAAAAGCAAATTGTAATTGCCACTTTATTCACAATGCTGCTAGAAACTCTATGAAACAATTAACATATGATGTAGAAAACTTAGTGTTAAAAGTGTATGCCGAATTTTCAAATAGTGCTAAGCGCGTAAAAGAACTTCAAATTTTTTTTGAAGAATTCGAAATTGAATACAGAAAAGTTCTTCGACATGGACCAACAATATGGCTAAGTTTGTTTAAAGCTGTCGATAGACTGATAATGTCTTGGTCTGCTGTTTCATCTTATTTTAAATACCGAGGAGAAGAAAAATGTCATCAAGTCATATGGATGTTTGTCGAAAATATTGACACGACAGAAATGACTGATTTGTCACGCAAAGTAACATTACCAGAATGTTTTTTGTACTTTATTCACCACTACATGAATATACTAAGTGAGGCAATATTAATACTCGAAACAAATTCTGTAACATCTGTTGACTTACACAATGTAATGCAAGGTCTAAAAGATAAAATTGACAATCGATTGAATGATTCATTTTATGGTGCAAAAGTTACGAGAAGTATTTCATCACTTCAAAAAAATGATCGAGTAATGTTTAAAAAAGAAGCTAATGAAGTGTATAAAAAAACTATTGATTATTTAAAAAATAATTACGACTTCAACGATTCTATTTTTAAGATTTTTTCAAACTTTAATTTAAAAAACAAAACAATTGAGTATGATGATGCAATAAAATCTGTGAATCTGTTAGGATTAAACAATATTGAAGAAGACCGACTTTACGACGAAGTAAAAAATGTGCAAGGAGTTTGGGCAGAGCTTTCAAAAATGAACTTATCTTCAGACTTAATATGGGTAGAGTTGTTCAAAAAAAATACAATTTCACTGAACTTCCAAAAATTATTGGAAAAATATTTTCAATTCCCATAAGTAGGTAATGCTTTTGTTGAACGAGTATTTTCATTGATGGGAAATTTATGGTCCGATGAAAGAAATCGTCTGTCAGTGGAAATGGTTAAATCAGAACTCAGCGTCAAATTAAATTACAATATGAACTGTCAAGAATTTTTGTACTTTTTAAAAAATCTTGAACAAGAAAAATTATTGAAATGTGCAACAAATAATGTTAAGTATGATTATAAATTTAAATAAAAATATATTATTGTAATTTTGAATAATAAAATATATGATTATATTAATATTTTTTTGCATTTCATTACTTATCTTTTCACTTCATAAACTAAGCTATAGATTATACTACATACTGGTGTATACTGGCTGATGACCTTTTTTTTTTTGCTTATCGGCCTGTCTCCGGGGCTGCTATCTTTCAAAGGTGGCAACCCTACACACAATAGATGTTGGTAGTAATCCGACGTCAACTATACATTTTATACTTTCTTTTATTAAAATACTTAGGTTGTTCCCATTAACACCGTTGTTAGCCAAAAAATAACACAACGGGAATTTCCAATTTTTGTACAGTCCTCTAACCATGATGAACAGTGCATGTTTAGCTACTTTTGGTGTACGACCTAGGGGACCCAAGTCTTCAAAACCTTCGATTAAGTCTAAAGATTTATTATACTCAATATCTGTCATTATTGACATCTCATCATGTAAAATAATACATTTTTTATCACTATTAGACATTTCTGATACTTTCAATTTTATATGATATAAGTACTCCTTGTTAAAACCAGGAAGGAAATTTATAGACTTTAAACATCGGCGCACTGTACTTTCACCAGGTAAAACTATACCACTTTTTTGCATATATTTATACGTCGAAGGTGATTTATAAAAGAGCGATAGTGCAAATTTTTTTTCAGCCTTTAACCAGGGTTTACACTTTTTATGTATAATTTGCATGGACATGAGAGCTTTTGAATTAGCAGAAGGAAAATGCACTTGACTAAATAAATTATGATTTTGATTTTTTTCCATATTACATTTTTTTTCAACTTTTTTTTTTAACGATGCAATAACTGTTTTATTTCGTTTTAATAATTTTCTAGAGTTTTTCAGTTTTTCTTGGAGAATTTTATTTTTATCTTTTAATTTTTTGGACTTAAACTTTTATAATTTACAGTAGAATCTGGAGTTTTCTGTGGACTTGGAGTAGTTGTTAGTTCTGAAACCCAGGCTTTTGTACTTGGTGATATTGATAACGAAGGACTGTTACAGAATACTAACGTTGATTTTGGAGACATTGTAGGAGTATGTATTTTGAAATTATTTTCATATTTATTCGTTGGAGTTAATACTTTTAAAACGTTCGGCGAAAATAAAGTATTGTTATAACCCGGGGAACCTACAAATAAATGATTTATTAGATAATAACTTGTATTCTACCCATAATTTAAGTTCTATTTGAGCTCATAGGCTTATTTACTATACTATACAATTAATCAGTTTAGTATGTTAAGAGGACGCGATGCCCGCATGTGTTGCCTCCGTCTTATAAGAGCGTAACATACCAAATTTTGCAATTGGCAGAATACGTGTAGCTTCGTAAGTTTAAAAATTACAGTGAATTGACCACTTGTAAAATTTAAAGGTAAGATCCAGACAATTCCTTTTCCAGATTTTAATTTTAAAGCGAGCTGTGAGTATTTTAACATGTCCGAACAATTTATAATTTTATGATAGTCACAACTCGCTTTAAAATTAAAAAATAATAAAAAGCATATACAAAATAAATAATCGCAGACATTTGAAAGTTTCACCAATTGTTGAGATTACCATTTCTCATTCATCAAAGCAATTTAAAAATAATTTGACAAGTTTTTGGCTAATTGTAGCCTAAGAAATTTTCGGCTTTTCCAAAATTTTTTTTTAAATATCGATAAAACAAATTTCGTTGGGTAAAATTTGGGAAAATTGAATACAAGATTCCTCATAAGTTGTTAAAATAGCAGATAAAAAATAACAAAAATACATTGGCACAATTTTTTTTATAAGTATTTAAACTTCAAACTTTGACCGAAATTCATCATTGAACATTTCCAAATTGTTTTATAGTTAAAAATTAAAAATGTATAAAATGTTAATTTTTTATATTTAAGGAACAAAAATTTAGTACAAGGTTTTTTGTAAATAGTTTATAGTGTACCCAAAAATCAGAAAAATGTATTAAAATTATAATTGTTTATAGACATTTTAGGTTAAAATTTGGACAACAAAATATCGAACATTTGCAAATTGTTTTGAAGTTCAACATGTATTAAACGTTCAGTTTTTATAACTAAGGATTGAAATGTATGCCCATTTTTTTTTTATAAGTATTTAAAGTTAAAATGTTTACCAATTTCATCGAAATCTTGAATGTTTGCAAATTGATTTTTAGTTAAAAATGTATAAAATATCCTAGATTGCCAAACCATCTCCGCTCAGAACCGTTTTTCGTATACAATGATATATTATTGAATTCAAATTTAACAACATCCATTATATCGATCTTCTATATAGTAACAGGGGCGGCTCCAGGGTGGGGGCCCTAGGGGCCGCGCCCCCCCCAGGCCTATATTTCTAAAATGTATATTGTATATTGTTGAAAAAAAAATTATAAGCTAATAAAAAAACATATTATACCATCGACTATCATAGACACGTACAAGTATGTAGATATGACAGCATAGGCGTGCGTAGGAATTTTGTTTGGGGTGTGCCATGAAGAAAATTTGGCCGTCTTCCCTTATATGGCCCGGAGCAAATCTAACCCTCGACCAAAAAAAAAAGGATACATTTCATGCAAAATATCAATTTACAAAAACTCTTATTGATTAAATGGATTTATTAGTTACCTAAAGTTGTTCAAAGTGTTCATAACATCATGCATTTATAGTCATAGCCAGGCCTCGGGACTTATAGCACTTAAAATCATTAAAATAAGCGCTTATAAAAGCGCTTAAAAACATCATAATAAGCACTCAAATAAGCATTTAAAAAACTTAAATTTAAGCAAAAATATTTATTAAAAAAAAGACCAATAAAATTAAAAAATTTTCTTTATCTTTATATTATGAAAAAAATTGAACTTAATTTTCGAGACTGAGGATTTTATGGATTTTCCGAGGGATTTTCTAAAAATAAAATGTAAACGATATTTACAAATAGTAATTTTTGTTAACCCTATCAAAGATGCCGCGGACGGCAACGGACTACGCGACAACGTAGATAAGATAAGAATTATTTTTAATTTTAATTCTATCAAAAACAACTTTGCAGGAAAAAATCATAAAAAAGTAGTAAAACTGGTCAAAAAGGCAATAATTATCAGAAAAACTTGAAATAAGCAATTTTTTGAAAAATCGCTGAAAAAAGCAAAAAAAAGCACTTTCAAATTTCATAATTGAACGTGTTGTAACATGACATACACTTCTTTAGCACTATGCTACATTTTAAGTCAATCCATAAAAATAAGCAAATGCTTTAAGTCCCGAACCCTGGTCATAGCATATTGCTAGAGCGCCTAATTTATTTTCTCTAATTTTTACTATTAAATACAAATTTTGTAGCTTAAAATTTAAACAAAGTCCCCGAATGAATAAAATGTGTTCAAAAAGCCACGGGGTGTGCCACGGCACACCTAGCACACCCCGTGCGCACGCCTATATATGACAGTATCTATGTACGTGCTATCTATATTATGTATATTATGAAAAACCTATAATCATAAGAAAAATTAAAACTGAGCCCCCCCCCCTAACCAAGTCTCTGGAGCCGCCCCTGTATAGTAACCTACTCTACAGCAGAGCGACATCCACTTACCCGCTTTTTTAAACTTAGTTGGAGTCGTATCCAATACTTCGTTGACATTACTATTGGCATGTGCTTTTATTTCAGAAGCATTGGAGATATTCCATCTCCAAGATTTGGGTGAGCTTAAATTAGTGTCCAACGTTGTCTTTAAAACTGGGTCATCAACTTTTTCGACTAGATTTTTATAAAATAATTTATTTAAATGCAGTATTTAAAAAATAATGTATTGGTGGAGGGGGGTGTTGTACATTTACCTAAATAATTCTTTTTTGGTATAGCATTAGCATTGAGTCTCGATTTAACATCATTTTGATTGCTATATTGGTCTTTATCAAAATGTTCTGAGCATATAAACTTTTTTTTAACTGTTTTGGGCTTAGTAAGTCCAACTCAATGTTCCCTAAAAGCAAAATTGTGAATCAAAAATCTTAATCTACTTTAATCGTAGTTCGAATAAAAATAATAACGTGTTAAAAATATAATGATAGTATGGTTACTGGTTAGCAATTATTAATCACTTAGGTATACATTAAGATTATTCGTATAAATAATGAGTTGATAAATAAATACATATAAATACATACCAGAATTAATAATCCATTTTTTTATAAAATCAGTATTCGATGGAAATGTATGAAAACGTAATCCTTTATTTGAACTTCTGTGTGCATTTTTGCAATTAGCAAAAGAGCATTTTCTTCCTGACATTCCTTTCTTTATTAGGTACGTTCGAAAAAAAAAAATGAACAGTATTGTAATAATGTAATATTGTGAAAGTTAATTATTCAATTTAATAAAATTGAAATTGATAACAAGTTAAAAGCAAAAGGAAAGAACGAGTTGACATATTCAATTCAACGCAGCCAACGGTGTAATGAATATTGAATGTAAAAACTAATAAACAAAATTCCAAATATCATAGGACAGTCCAACACTATACTTTTAAATATATCAATGTCTTAATATGTTTAAAAATAATTATTTTTCCAGAAATAGGCGTGTAGCGTGTTACAATGTTGCGCCTCGTTCAGATTATAAACAATTGGTGCACTGCGATATCCTTTTAATATAAGTTTCTATTCGTGTTTGAATGTTTGATATTTAGTTTAGTTGTATTATTCATTTTCTAACAGAATAATTTACTTTAGCTGTATTATTATATCATTGAATTGTAATTCAATATATCAGGGGTGTCAAAATTCGACAAAACTCTGGGGTAGCAAAAATAAATTACTTACAAAAAATTGCTTTCTGTTTATTAAAAAAAATTGTATCAGTATCGTATAATCAATGGTATTATTTATTTTGTGGTAGGTAGCAAAATTATACCCTTGCCCCATAAAACAATGTAAAAGTCCCCTCCAATGTGACGCGGACGCCTATGCAATATACTCAGACACTCAGTTCAAGTTCAGAAAAGTATAGTCGGCGGCGACCAGTTTTCGTCGGGCAGCAGTCAGAAACGCTATTACAGCAATAATTAACACTTAAGACTTAACAGTGTGGTAGCTGCGGCCGTAGCAATGACTACTAGCGATTTCAACGGTTATGTCCATAACTAAAAACACATCCGCAGCGCTGTATAACGGTGCTGTCCAAATAGTAAGCCGCCGAAAAACCGCTCAGTGAGCTATCTATAATATGTATAATCAATGATATTATGTTAAAAATCAATTTAGTTAATTTGGTTGTAAGACCACGAAAATTTTGATAAAACCCCAAGATTTTAAAGGATTGAAGCAAAGAAGTTAAGATTGACTTGTATGACTGAGGAAACGACCATCGCCGTTTTTTGAAAGCGCTGGACCAACAGTAGGGAACCCGTTCACGAATACCACACGCAGACCAGTTTCACCACTTTTGACTCTCCTTTCAAGGCCTTCATAGCATGTGTGTAAGAGCTTTCGCTGTAAGGTACTTCTATCCATGGACATTCAAAAACCTTCAGGAAAAGGCTTCCCAGAACGTTTAGCAGAGTTGTACGCAGAAAATAGATTGGATGCGGCGTCCTTAAATTCACAAATAATTTTGATTGGACGTGTGAAATCAGCACGGGATCTACCAAGACGAATCAGATTAAACTTATCAGGAACTGCATTCTCGAGTGAACCAAGAGAACTAGAAACGGTAAGTTTGTCATGAATCATGATCAATCCTTACAGAGGTATCCAGTGAATTAGACTCAGGAACTCCGTATACAATTAAATTGGGGAGGCATCTTTCATGTTCAAAATTTTCTTGAAGGACTTGAGAAACAATAGATTGGGAATTTCCTAAGGGATTTCTGCACTCCAATTTAGCAACTTTACCCTGAAGTTCATCAACTTCACTGTAGAGGGCGGCATACGAAGTTTTAAGTTCAGGTACTTGTTTAGAGACACATTGAAATTCCAATTTAAGCTTATTAAATGTCTTTGACAAAGAGTCTGAGAGCGCCTATTGGAAGAAGAAATGTCCTCCCTAAGAGCCTTAATGAGAGCCAATATATCATCATTGGAAGTAGAGGCTTTGGGTGACGATTGCTTGTTGTTGGCAACAGTGCGCGTGATAGGCATGGTGAAAATAAACTAGCCAACAACGTACTATCGTTAAAATCTCCAGAGGAAGATTGAGCAGTGTAGGAGTGATGTAGCAGTGTAGGAGTTACGCCAGTAGGAGTGAAAAAAAAGAATCCTAACCTAACCTTTTAAGTCTCCAAAAAAACAGCTGACAGGCCAATGGTTAATAAATGATAACACGACTAACAATTATTGATAAATAAGTAATGATAACACATACCAAAAATTAATGTCCACAACAGCGTAAGAAATAGAAACAATTATAACTTTACCAATTTAGTATAATTTTAAGTAAATCGACGTACACCGCAACAAGAACACTAAATAAGTAAGACGCAATAAACCGCACTATGAATAGCAGTAATGAGTGTATAGTGTATACACTGATAACACACTATATTAATTATCAATAAAAAAAAAATGTATTTTAGTAATTGTTTTGTCTTATTATTGGAATAAAGGTCAAAAATTAATATTTTTAAATATAGTATTATTGGTAAACATGCGTATTTATGATTGACTACGTGTATTTCAAATTAACATAAGTCCAGAGTATTCACTACAGTAGTTAAATAGCGCCTTTACATTAAAGAAAATCATTAACTTGAGAAACGACGTAAGTCAAGCAATTTCAAATGACCCCCTCAAGGCCAGAAGGCGGTCAATATGTTTTTATTTATTTTTTAATTGTGTATCTGGACGAGCATTTTTCATTGCACTTTTCAGTTTCACTAATATGTATCACTACTAGCGCTAAAACAGTTTTTTATAGTTTTCTCCTATTTACCTTATTTGGACTTACGTCGTTTCTCAAATATGTGGTTCAATTTAAACAATATAATTTTCATTTATTATTATTTATTGCATTATAATATAAATTAGAATATATTAATAATATTTTTATGAATCAGATGAATATGAAATATGTGAACATGATAATTTCAATTAAATTCATTTTAAAGATAGAAAAGCAAATATTGAAACAATAATTACTATAAATGCTAGTTCCACTTTAGTTAATATTGAATTATTTTTATATAAATTAATTTTTTTTATATTTAATTGATACAAGTGAAATTTCTTTCAATAAGTATTATATATGGAAACATCAGAATATAATATACAGACTGAAATTAGTTACATTCCACAAATTGAAAACAATAATTTATTAAAATGTTTATAACCTTTTATCCGTCCGACAAACTTTAGTTCAGTAGAAATCAAATTAGATTTTTTGAATCAGCATCCAATATAACCAATACCTTTAAATGGAAAAAGTGTAGACTTTAATAGAATATATAATAGAATATTATCTAATGGAGATGTTATGAATAGAATGGATATCATTTTCAATTGATACACAATATATATATATTGCTCAAGTTGTATGGCATTTTCAACGACTTATGGACAAGAATCAAAATTCATTACATGTTTATTTAGCTTGTATAAAGAAGAAAAAAAAATTGTATCAAGACATTGAAAGACACGAAAAATCTAAAATTCATGAAAACTCTTCTTTAGCAGTTTTACGTGCTGTCACTTGCAATGATATTGGTAATCTTATAACTCTTCTCAACATGCAAAAGAAGTTAAAAATCGTAGAGAAATATTATAACGGTTAATCGATATTGCTTTATTTATTAGAACACAATGAATTCCATACAGAGGAAAAGAAGAAGGTGCTTACTCACTGGTCAACCGAATACTAAACCATGGAAATTTTTTGAAACTTGTTTTATTGATGTCAAAATATGGCAAAATACTTAACGATCATGTTGATAAATCCATAAAGATAAGTGAAAAAAAAATAAAGGTCGGAGGTCATTGGTTACGTTTATGTCAAAACCATTTATTAATGGTAAAATAATTAAACCTATTGGTCATTCAATGAAAAAAATAATCATTGAAGAAATTCTGACATGCAAGTATTTCTCTATAATGGTTGATAGTACACAAGATGTCAGTGTTATGGACCAACTTGCAATTTGTGTTCGCTACTTGGTGAATGATTCTATAAAAGAAAGATTACTTTCTTTAGTTGTTTGTCATGATTCCAGTGGAAATTATACAATTTGTTAGAAAATATGTTTATGTCAATGGGTATCTCAATAAAAAATATAGTAGCCTGTGCATTTGATGGTGCAGCAAATATGAAAGGTACTTACAACGAACTTCAATCACATTTAAAAAAACAGTAATCCTAATATTATTTATACCATAATATTATTTATGGCACATGTCTTAAATTTAGTAAATTGTGATTCAACAAAAAAATGTTTGGTAGCGGAAAACCTTTTTGGATTAGTTGAACAATCTGCAGTATTTCTATCAGACTCAAATAAAAAAATGAGTTATTGGAAAGAATGTACAGGAATTAATCATTCAAGTCATAATAAATTACATACAATTCAAAAAATAGGAGCGACTCGTTGGTGGAAATAAGAGAAAGCTATGTCTTCTATTATTGGCAATCACTTATAGTGTATTTCAGAGAATAATGAAATAAATAACAGTAAATTTGTCACATTTCTTCAGTTTTTGATAGGAATTTTAAGAGAAAATTTTAATAATGCTACAAAATTCATGGTTAAAATATTATTAGAAAAATGGTCAAATTTTGAAACTATATTTATCGTTTCACTTAATTTAGATATATTTTCAACTTCAACTCCTCTCTCAGCTTATCTACAAAGAAAATCATTGAACTATCAACAAGCCTGGTCAATGATTGTAACATTAAAACAACAAATATTAAAAAACGGAATTCGAAAAAAATTAATAATTTTTTTGAAAGCGTACCTCAAATAGAAGTACAGGAAGATTTTCTAAATAAACGTCTCTCAAAAAAAAAAAAAAAAAAAATGATCTTGACAAAAACCTTCAGCCGACGTAGAAAACATCAATCCTTTCCAGCGATTTAGAATTATTTCTTTTGAAATTCTTGATAAGACTTTAAATAGTATTGAAGAACGATTTATTCCAAATGAAAATATATTAAATGATTGTAGTTGGTTAGATCCAAAAATGTACGAATACATTGAAAAGCTTGAAGAATATCCTATGGATATATTGATAACTGTAACAAAGTTAACCACTGTTAAAAGAGATTCTGTATTACTTGAATTGAAACAATTTGCCTCTCAGTATTTTAATATTATTCCAAAAAAACATGGCATAATGAACGATAATGATGGTGAATGTGATAGTATAAATGAAGTAATGACATCTGATTCAGAAGAATAATTTGACTCTTTACATTTTAATTCCTGCTGGCAATGTATAGCATGTGCTTTTAAAATTGTTACCCAATTATCTTGTCATTCTGGTGTGTACAATAACTTGTATCAAGTTTTTAAATACATAATGCAATTGACATCAACTCAAGTCACTCGTGAAGGAGTATTTTCCAAGCTAAAAGTAATTAAAACAGAACTAAGTTCGTCACTCGATCAGCAACATTTAGAACCACTAATGCTTATGGCTACAGAAAAAGATATTACTTTAAATGTAAATAAAATAAAACTAATTGATGACATAGCAAAATCGTCAAAAGAAATGACAAGACTTTTAATATAATATGTTTAATGTATTTTTTTATATTATAATGTACATGGTTTTTTATATTAAAGTTGAATACCTACCTGTAAATTTAGAATATGAGAAAAATTTAACTTTTTTTTTATATTTAAAATGACAAATATAGAATCTATATGTATAACATATTATATTTTCATGACCATTTTTCATATTGAGGATTTATTTAATTTAACTATAATAGTTAAATTGGGGGACCGACTGGCCGAGTGGACTCAGGTGGCGGTTACGACGCGTACCGTCGCCGATTCGAACCCGGCCTCGGGCAGTCTCTCTAACTTGGACAGGAAACAACTGTCTTCGGAGAGCGACTGCCATCCCCCACTCCGGGGTATGTCAGAAACTTACGGGTGCCCCAATAGAAATTCTGCCAAACCTGCATCTGAACTGTATACCCCTAGGGACACTTCTGGATAACCAAGCCGTACGAAAAAAAAAGCAAAAATTTGTTATATGGGGGTAGGGGCCCTTCCAAATAAAATCCTACCTGGGCCCTTTAGAACCAGGCCGACACTGGTTGTTAGTTCGTCTTTTAATTAACAAATTACAAATACTTGTAAAATAGAATAAAATAATACAAAAGTTAATTTCGTGAAATTGAGTGACGTGAATTGGCGTTCACTTGAGTAGCTGAATATGTTTGACTGGAGGGCCTATTTTAGGCTGGTTATATAGTCGATGTTGGCCTCTGTGACAGTAATATCGTTTGTTCCAGAAATAGCGTAGTATCCGGCCTCCTGAATCTTCGTTGTTGTTAGCCTCATTAACATCCCGACGCGTGTGACTTTTGATGATTATGGAAGCCGCACATGGTCATGCGTTTTCAAGAATAGAACTATCTTATTTCCTGTTGCATTTAATTTAAAACACTTTTATTGCATTTTTGTTTCCGTGTTATTTATATTATGACTTTTCTTATCTAATATAATTTTATTTTAATGTGAACATGTGTGTGAACACTTTACAATTTATAATGGTATAAATATAAAGATAAAAGGCGTGTGAAATAATATAGTATAATAATATATATATGAATGGGAATTTGTTAAAAGGGACCTAACCTAAGTACCTTTTTAACAATTTTTCAGGAGAAACAAAAAAATGTTTTCTTCTTTTTAAATTTGCATATTTAGATCAATAATTGCAATTTCTATTGAATCATATTGAACATAAAATAATTACCAAAGAAAATTTAAAAAAAAAATGTGTGTTCCTATTAATAGCTATTTATAATATTGTGATTTAGGTCCCTTTTAACAAATTCTAATAATTTTTAAATTAAAAATATCATAATTTATATAATACTCACATTTTAGAATAATAAAATACCTTTTTTTATTATTGCTAACAAAGAAATTAAATAACAAACTTTATACTTATTATAAAAATAATATTGAAAAAAATACAACATTTTTGTATTAAAATTAATAGAAATCAGTCTTTGATTTACAAAATGATTAGCAAAATATTAATTTCATAATCTAGTAAATGTAAAATAACAGCACTTTGTTTTTGTCAATCTTTGAATAATAAAGTGAAAAAAATAATATAATATAATAAAAGAACATTTTTAAAATACTAGGATACAGAGATAAAAAAAATATTCAATTACAGGCCATTGTAAAATTGCATTGTAAAACTGTTTGTATGGCTCTTCGATATATGGCATAAGTTTTTTAATGTCCTCCAATTTTGCTTTTTTGATAGGAACTTTTCTATTTGAATATAATACCTGTTTTGGTAGTTCAACTTTTGAATTTGATTTGCGTTGTAACAATGGAAAAGTGTATTTTATAATGCCATCAATAAATGGCAGAGCTGTAATACATCCTGGCAATTTATTGTCATAAATAAACTGGCTAAAAGTAGAAATTGCAAAGTCTTGTTTCTCGTTTCTCTTGGATAGTCTAGTTTCCAGTGAATTACTATTTCTTTTATAAAACTTGGACCACCATATTCCAAAATTTAGTATGTGGTCTTCAGAATATTGAATTTCATTCAATGTAAATTTTTCTGAAGCACTACTTGTAATAATAAATTCTGTTAGTTGATGAATACTGTAAATCCTATCATGCTTTCTTAACTTGCGTTTGATAATAGAAAAATCCCTATCACAAGGTAAATAACTGTGACCTCTAATTGAAAAAAAATGAATTATTTTTTCAAAACGTTTTGTATCAGTTAGAGCGAGTAAAAACCTAGCCAAAGAATGGTTTTTATGTTGTCCAGGACAGTTATCAGAATATAGATGAACTTCGGTTATATTATCAGGAATATTTTGTAGATAATCCCATAAAAAAGAGCATACCTCATCTGGTCCTTTCTTGGCTTGTCCTTCATGGTACATATAACAGGAAGCCTTATTTTGTTTGACATCATGAATAGAAAATATATTGACTGTTAATTGTCTCATGTAATACAATTCCTGGACAGGTAATTTGGGAAGTGAAACATTGGAACAATAATCAAAAGTTATAGCTAGTGTATTTTTATTCACTTTCTTTTTAGAATCAGTTACTTCATTCTGAATTGCACTATAGAACTTATTAGTTCTTCTTTTATGAATGATCAATTCTGCCACAGCAGACCATTTTGCAGTTTCGTTAAGGTGTTAAATCAAAGTGATTTAATTTTCACTTTGAGTTTTTCACATTTACTACAAGAATCCACTTGTGGTTGCCCAAATCTTAAATTAAAGTTTTCTTTAAAAAAGTTTAAATAAAAACTGTAGCTGACTTTTGTATTTTTGTATTTTTGTTTAAATAACTCATAAATTAATTTAGTATTCAGCTCTGGTTTTAAATAATAAACTGGATTTCCTAAATAATGACTTTCTGAAACAGGGAACGATTCAATATGCTTTTGCACTTTTAGTTTTGTATCAACAGGTAAGCTAAAACTTGTATGTTTGCCGCGTTGATCGTGAGGGGATAATCCTTTAACTTTTAAGAGGACGTGTCACGAAAAAAAAACGTATGCAACGCTCCAGAGAATGCGCTGTTAGGTGTTTTCGTGCGGCGCAAGCACGCGACAGGCCACACCCCATGCCGCCGCGATCGTCATAATCGGTCCGATTATTGTTGTCGACGAGGAGCGCGTTTCATTATGTTATGATCGTTCAAGGTGTACATTTAGTGTAAACAGATGCCGCCCGGCGCCTGTATTATTATTCATCATGATTCCTATTTATGCTGTCGTAAAGTCTGCGCAATAACTGTAAAAATAAGACTGAAATTATTTGTAAATAAACTTTATTTTCCATTGTGATACTTATGACTAAAGAGCGGATTTTTAGGTTCTTAAAACCTTAAAATATAATGCTAATATGCTTCAAAAAAATCTTAAAATATTCTCTAAATATTTTTTAAATTTGTAAATATGCAAATACGATTTTTTTCAAAAATAGTTCAATAAAAACAATAAATGACTGTTAAGCGTCATTCTCTTGAGTGTTGGTAACAGGTAAATTATTGAATAATTAAAAATGTAACTCAGGTGATACATAGCTATATAAATCTAAAAAGCTAAAAAAAAACATAATAGTTTAGTAAAAAATAATAGATAAGTTTGCACCATTCCTTTGGAAAATAACCAATTCGATTACAGACAAGTAGATAATTGAATGATTTTGAATTTTTATCACTCTTTAATCAAATTATTTTTTTTCCTAGAAAAAATAATTCCTGACAAAATCACTTTTCGAGAAATTAACAAAATATACGAATTTTTATGAAGAGATTATATTCTAAAATATGAAAAATAGGCGAAATATTCTCTAATGTCCAAAATATGCTTTAATATGCAAAATTTTTTTCTATGAACTCAGTGATAAATAAATCGTCCACATTTTTCTCCCACGTAAAGTTGCATAAAATCAATAAAAATATGTAAAAACCTAAAGATTCGCTCTTTACTTATGATTTAGTATGGATATAAATTTATACTATAGGTACCTAGTTATAGAAAATACGAGTACACAATTGAACGATTTTTTTGATAAAATAAGTATTAGTATTTTAAATTATACATGAAATCAGAATATATAGATACGTTGTAGAGAATTTTTATTATTCTGTCAATACTTTTTTTTGTATTTTTAATAATGAAGTTCGATTCAACTATATCACTGCTAATAAATTGTTCGTACTGTAAACCTAAAATTTCAAGCAAAACGCATTCACAGTAAGATCTCAAAAAGGTATATTATTAGATAAAATTGGTAAACTGATTCTAATGATTAGATATGTAATTATTTTTTTTTTTTGTTTTTCAATCCGGAGATTGGTTTTTAACAAATGTTTCACAATAAATGACTTCTCCATTTTTCTCTATCATTCGCCATATTTTTAAGCTCCCTGTAGGAAGTGACTCCTGCATCCTGCATTATTTGACTAATGTATCTCGTCCTAGGTCTTCCTCTTGATCTTGTACCCTCTATCATACCTTCGATTATTATACTGTGCAGTTCGTCTCCATGCCTCAACGTGTGTCCTATCATCTGCCATCTCCTTCTCTGTATGGTGTCTATCAATGTTCGTTTTTCATCTATTGTTCTCAGGATGTCTTTTCTATCAGTCCAGCTTATTCTCTGCATTTTCCTCCAACACCACATCTCGAGAGCTTCTAACATATCTTTTTCTTTCTCATTAATTGTCCAGGTCTCACTTCCATATAATACCACACTCCAGACATATGTTTTTATGAGCCGTTTCTTCGTTGCTATGTTCATATTTTTTGATGTTAGTATTTTTCTCTTTTTAAGGAATGTGTTCTTTGCTTGACCTATCCTGCTTCTGATTTCTTTAATTGATTTCCCGTTGTCTGTTATAATGCTGCCCAAGTATTTGAAATGGTCTACTTGGATAATTTCTTTGTTTTCTAATGTTACATTTATAGATGGTACGTTTTTCTTGTAGCAAACTAAGGTTTTGGTCTTAGCTGAATTTATTTTCAGACTATATTCTTTAAACGTAAAATTCATTACATTTAATGCTGCTTGTAGGTCTTCCTCAGATGTTGCGAGAACGACTATATCATCAGCAAAGCGAAGCATGGTTATTAGTACCCCTCCTATTTTCACTCCGATTCCTTTTTGTTCTAACCAATGCTTTATGACATTTATTGCTTTTTCAATAAATACATTGAACAATGCAGGTGAAAGTGGGCACCCTTGTCTCACACCTTTTTGGATTCTAGCAGTCACTGTTGTTGTATTAATGTTAATAGTGGTTTCTTGTTCTTCATAAATCTTATAAAGAATACGTCTGTCTTTAAAATCTATCTCTGTTTCTTCCAAAATTTTAAAGAGACTTGTCCAATTTATGCTATCGAATGCTTTGTATTTATATGTAATTATATGTAAGATTCTGAGTGAAGCGAAGGATCTTATGGTTTTACAATGATGTTTATTTATTTATTTTTTTTTTTTCTTCTGTAAACACTTTTTCGTATAGAAATCCTTGTCCAAAAGTTTCGTCCAGCAACTTTTTAGATTCGAAATTGAACTGAGATGGTACTTTAGCGAGGTCATTTTTCCAAAATCTCCATAGTTTTTCCAGTAATCAAGAATAACGGTCGAAAAACTGAGTAAAAACGGTAAAATCGGTAAAAATCCGCCGTAAACGAGATTTTCACTGTTCAGATTTTAGGTATTTAGTCATAAATCGAAAAGTATTGAAGCTAGAAACTTGAAAATTTTATCCAATATCAAATACATACTTTTTTGTATTAGACAACATTTTCAGAATAATTATAGCGCTTTTGACTTAAATATAGAACTTTTAATTTACCAAATTATTTGAAAGTTTTTATGTAATATAATATTAAATATTTGACAAAAAGTTCTGAAAATTTAATATGACCTTACTCATATACCTACCTAATTATCCTAACAAAAATTCAAAAATCGTGAGTCAGGATTTTTTTTTATACACACTTTAATAAATTATTATAACTCACCAAAAATTATACAAATAACCGTAAAATACGAAAACGGTATTTAAATAATAATATATTATATTACACTGAAGCTTTGCTCAGAATCGTTTTATACTAAAGAAATGATTCATCATTTCTTTAAAACTTAATACATTCATCACCAATATCTTGTCCGAGGACCGAAGGGACGAAGGACGAACTTGTACCACTATCATCTCACTTACCAGCTTTTTTTATATTTTACTACATAGTTTTAATCATATTTGTAGGAATGTTTTAATGTCAATAACAATTTATTTTTGATTATTAAACATGTTATAGTATGTTCTTATATTATAGGTATAATTGTAAAATACAAGTATTAATTATTATTTTGTTCTACAATACTATTTTATTGTAATAACATAATAAACATTATAATTTATGAAACATTATTTGAAGCCATAAAAAAGTAAAAATATTCATGCGTCATTATTGTTTGGTACATGTAATTAAAAATGAGCATGTTTTTTTCTGAAAATAGTCTTTCTAATTATTGAAATTATTATTTCAGTCAAAACTGTGATCCCTACATCATAATCTTCACTGTAAGATTTTTTACAAAAACGAAAAAATAGTCATTATTCACGGATTAGGTAAAAGGTTATTCTAACATAGGTAAAAAAATATTAAAACCAGCTAGGCACATTTTTTTAAAATTTTTTAACGTTTTAATTATACAAATATTAATATTTGCACGCGACAGCATGAATAATAATATCATGTAAATTATAATTATTCATACAAATTTCTATATGTTTTGCGCGTTCCAATAATATGAATTACGGAGTGGTTTTAGCACAAAAATACCTATATACAAAATGGTAGAGAGTACTTAAATCTAGGTACGTAAGAAGTCCGATTTTCGATTTTCAAATCTCAAATACTAAAGATAGGTATTGGAAAAAAAAAGTATAAAACAGTATTATTCATCATGCTATATTCCACGAAGTTTGGAAGTTATCAAAAATCGGGCTTCTTAGGTACCTAGATTTGAACGTCCTCTACAATTTTGTATATAGGTATTTTTGTGCTAAAACCACTCAGTAGTTCATATTTTTGGAACGCGCAAACGTATTTTTAAAAGAATTATTACACGCGCGCGCGAGTCAGTATCACCGTACTGTCACATCTACCACAGCGCGGCGCGCACGACGGCATGAAAAATATCATAAAATTGTTCACAGAAATGTCTACATGTTTTGCGCGTTCCAATAATATGAATTACGGAGTGGTTTTAGCACAAAAATACCTATATACAAAATGGTAGAGAGTACTTAAATCTAGGTACGTAAGAAGTCCGATTTTCGATTTTCAAATCTCAAATACTAAAGATAGGTATTGGAAAAAAAAAGTATAAAACAGTATTATTCATCATGCTATATTCCACGAAGTTTGGAAGTTATCAAAAATCGGGCTTCTTAGGTACCTAGATTTGAACGTCCTCTACAATTTTGTATATAGGTATTTTTGTGCTAAAACCACTCAGTAGTTCATATTTTTGGAACGCGCAAACGTATTTTTAAAAGAATTATTACACGCGCGCGCGAGTCAGTATCACCGTACTGTCACATCTACCACAGCGCGGCGCGCGCGATGGCATGAAAAATATCATAAAATTGTTCACAGAAATTTCTACATGTTTTGCGCGTTCCAATAATATGGATTACGGAGTGGTTTTAGCACAAAAATACCTATATACAAAATTGTAGAGAGTACTTAAATCTAGGTACGTTAAAAGTCCGATTTTCGATTTTCAAATCTCAAATACTAAAAGTAGGTATTGGAAAAAAAAAAGTATAAAACAGTATTATTCATCATGCTATATTCCACGAAGTTTGGAAGTTATCAAAAATCGGGCTTCTTAGGTACCTAGATTTGAACGTCCTCTACAATTTTGTATATAGGTATTTTTGTGCTAAAACCACTCAGTAGTTCATATTTTTGGAACGCGCAAAACATATAGAAATTGTTGTGAATAAGTTTTACACTACTATTTATGTGTATTACTATTGTTCATATTTCGTGAACGACGTGTGTCCGTCATAATCGAAAATAATAATAAAATTATAATCTATTATTATTTCTTTATCGGCGCTGCAACACGTCGATATCCGGTTTGGAACATGGACGTGGTAGTTTTGCGGGTCGGGGATTACAATCGTTGTCGACAGCTGCCGCAAATAAACATAAAGCAGCACATGTCGGCCGTGATTTTATGTGATTTTCATTAAAAATACGTTTGCGCGTTCCAATACTATGGATTACTGAGTGGTTTTAGTGCAAAAACACCTATTTACAAAATTGTAGAGGATGTTCAAATCTAGGTACGTAAGAAGCCCGATTTTTAATATCTTTAAAACTGCGTGAAATACACCATGTTGAATTACTCTCTTTTTTATCTTTTTTTCGATAGCTTTTTCTAGGGCTTAAAATTCAAATTTCAAAAATCCGGCTTCTTACGTACCTAGATTCGAATGTCTTCTACAATTTTGTACATAGGTATTTTTGTGCTAAAACCACTCAGTAAGCCATATTATTGGAACGCGCAAACGTGTTTTTAAAGGAATTATTACGCTCGCGCGGCTCGGTGACACGTCCTCTTAACTGAACCAGTCTTTTAACACGCTTCTTAGATAAAGCATATAGCGATATAAAAGCATTTCGGCAAACTTCTAATCGAGTAAATCCCAGCAGTACATTGTATTTAAATGTGTTATTCCTAACGGTTTGGCTATTTGTACTAGAGGATGACTTTCTCTTTTTAATGTTATGTCTATCAATTAAATTTTGTAAAAAAATATCTTGTTCATCTTTTGAATTCATTTTCAAAAGATATTGCAAAATATCCTGTAGATCAGGTTCAGAAATACTATTGAAACATTTTTTCCGGCATCTATACACATAAAATAGTAAATTACACTTCTTCAAAATTAAAAAAAAGAGCATAATGAGTACATACAGTACATACTTGCATGGGATTCCAACTGTTGTTTTTTTCATTTCTTTGCCTTTTTTTGTCATATAAAAGTCACCATGTAATTTTGCAAGTTTATTTTGGTTTCGTAAATATTTATCAGGATTTGCTTTTTTTTCTTTTTAGTTTTAACGTTATTTAAGTCATCGTTGTCGATAAAACTTATAAATTTAATAAATATTTAATATAAAAATACAAGTAACAATAAAATATAAAAACTTAAACAATTAACAATAATGTAATTAACTTGGAAAAAAAAATTGATAACCGTTATGTGAAAACAATTATATAGGTAAGCGACCAATATAGGTAGCTTATCACAGTTTTCTGTAAAATACAGTGTGACCACTGGGTGTTTGTTAAAAGGTACCTATATCAAAGACATAGGTACCTTTTAACATATTATGAAATATTTCATAGTAGTTTTATATACGCGTGATGATACAGCCAAGATACTTTTTAACACAAAACGGTGTGTTTACATATGAAGAATAATAAAATACAAAAAAACTAGTTTGACCAAATTTGCTACTTAGGTCCCTTTTAACAAATTCCCATTCATATATATATATATATATATATATATATATATATATATATATATATATATATATATATATATATATATATATATTTATTTATTTATTTATTTGTATATGTGCGACTGCAGTGGCGTGGTGAAGATAATTTTTTGAGGCCTGTGCCTCACCATAAATTGGTGGGTGGTGGGGTATCTGACGTGAGGCCATGGGAATAATATGAGACTGACTTGTCATAATAGAGAATTAAATGTTAACAAATAACAAACCATTAGGAACATAGGGGACTTGTAAACCGTGCAGTTATTACTCATAAAACTACTACTACGGGTATTACTAATATTATTAAATACGATAATGACGTTATCTGTTGAGACAGTGTGCCTGATGTGTGATTGCTGATAAATATAACATATTATGGTTGCCCAGTGCCCACGTCCGTGCCTCACCAAACGATATATTAATAAACATTAATTTCTGGAAAATCGGTTATAGTCGATTAAATTGCGTAATGCTTATCTTTACAGCAACGACCAACGAAATCCACCAGTCACCACCGAAATCCACAAAATTTCTTGTTATTTTCATTTCTCATTTTAATGAATGTTGTATTGTTGACTGTTCATTCCCTATCCCTACTATATCTTCGTATAATTAACATGTTCATGTGACTTTGTAATCAGTTTCTATATATTTTTTTCTTTAATATTTTGATTATAATACAATATTGTGTAACGTGTGGATGTATTTGAGATCGCCGTATAAATTCAACCAATTGGGAGAGACATATTAATGCGTGTGCATTAAAAAATATCAATAACAAAAAAAAAAAAAAATTAACCAAGTACAACTACAATCAAATTCAATTCAGGATTTTTTTAATAAAAAGATAAAAATTCAAGTCAATAACGGTAAGTAGTACTATAATACTAAAAATCACATTTATCGGATAAATTCTAGTTGCAATCACAAGCATGTTTTAAACAATTGTATAAAGGTATTCAACATTTTTAAAGTTTTGAATACAATAATTAAGTAAAATGTAATTTTGTTTTTCTAGTAACTGGTAATTCAAGTTCAATTGATCTGAGTATGGCAGATGAGAAAAATGAATTGAACATAGAATTTGAAAATGATTTAGTTACGTCTATTAATCCAGAAGGTAGCATTTAAATTATTTACATTTTTAGCACAATTAAAAAATAATAATATGATTTTTCTAGTAACTGGTAATTCAAGTTCAATTGATCTGAGTATGGCAGATGAGAAAAATGAATTGAACATAGAATTGGAAAATGATTTAGTGACATATGTTAATCCTGAAGGTAAATACATTTTTTATATCTTAAATGTAAAATAAATACATTGAATATTTTTAGCCTTAGGTGTTCAAGATAAAAATACATTTAACATTCTTCTTCTTCTTCTTTAGCTTAACGGTCCCTGTAGGACCTGAGCTGCCACAAGCAATTCTCTCCATCTTTCCCTGTCCAATGTCAGGTCAACTGTCATATTTCTTCCCAGCATCTTGATATCTTTCTCTACCACATCTTTCCACCTCATTCGTGGTCTGCCTATTGGTCTTTTTTTTTGTATGGTCTCTGTTAGTACTTTTTTGATTATGTCGCCATCGGCTCTCCATACATGTCCAAACCATTCCATTCTCTTAAGTTTTATATACGTCGTAATATTGGGTTTTGAAAATGGTCTGTATAGATCTTCATTCTTTCTTCTCTCAAAAATTCTTAACTCTGTATTATATATTGGGCCAAAAAATGTTTCTAAGTACCTTTCGTTCGAATATTGCCAATCTGTTGCCATCGCCTTTCGTTGAGGACCATGTCTCACATGCATACGTGATTACTGGTCTCAGATAGCTTGTATAGAGTAAAGTTTTTGATTTTCTTGACAGTAATTTGGATTTTAGTAGCTTACTTATACTGTGATAGCACCGGTTCCCACTAGCTATCCTTTCACTTATTTCTCGATGCATGTCGTTTTTACTATTTATGTTCACTCCTAGGTATTTGAAAATTTCCACTTTTTCAAAAGTTAGATTACCTACTTGTAAGTAATGTTGATTTTCGTTGTTTCTAGAGAGTACCATAAATTTAGTCTTCTCTTGGTTTACGCATAGCCCCATCTTTTTACTACCTTCCAACAATTCAGATGTAGTTTGTGTAATTTCTTGCCTGGTGTTACCTAATATGACTATATCATCTGCATACGCTAATATCAATTCATTCCCTAATATCTCCACCCTTTGTATATGTGTTAATTCTCTTATGACCTTCTCCAAACCTATATTGAATAGTGTCGGGGACAAGGCATCGCCTTGCCGTAGTCCTGAGTTAATTTCGAATTCCGATGACAGCTCTCCTAAAAATTTTACTTTACACATGGTCTTGGCATTGCAGAGTTTTACCATATCAACGTATTTCTTTGGGATACCAAACCTAATCATGGCTTTCCATAATTCTTCACTATGTATACTATCGTATGCCTGCCTGTAGTCGATGAATACCATGTATAAGTCTTTATTAAATTCGTAATGTTTTTTCATTACTTGTTTGAGAATAAAAATTTGATCTGTTGTTGATTTACCTTTTCAGAAACCACCATAGGCGCAATTTGGGGGGGGGGCTAGGGTGTGCTTAGCACCCCCAGTTTTGAAATCAGCACCCCCAAATTTTAACCGTGTTTATTTGCATTGTAATAGTAATT
The DNA here is from genome assembly GCA_027580255.1 of Therioaphis trifolii. Lineage (NCBI taxonomy): Eukaryota > Metazoa > Arthropoda > Insecta > Hemiptera > Aphididae > Therioaphis > Therioaphis trifolii. The sequence goes on from JALBXZ010000052.1 coordinate 170,409, forward strand.
ATGTGAAGAAAACAGTTGTTATTGTTTTATTTATATTTATAAATAATTAAATATAATGCTTCAAATAATGATCGTGAAAATGGTAAATGGTAAATGAAAAATACGATATTCAAGATTTGAAGAAAACAGTTGAAAAACATGTACATCCAAATCTTTACATATTATTACAAGTAATAATTAATTCTTATGAAATTTATTATTTAATTTATATTTTTTATATAAATATAATTTTTTCTAACAATATGAAATATTAAATTTTTTTTGAATTCCAGGTTGCTTTTACACTTCCAATAAGTTCAGCTACATGCGAAAGATCATTTTCAGCTCTTAGTAAAATCAAAACTTGGTTTATGGTATCGATGGGTCTAGAGAGATTGACAGATCTGTCAATATTATAATATATTGAAAAGGATTTAACCAATGATATTGATATAAATGAAGTTATCAATATATTTTTGGTAAAAGTAAAAGAAGAATGATGTTATAAAATTATATTTTATTTTAAAAACAAATCATTTAATCGTTCAGAATGTAATGTTACGTTTATTAATAAATGTGCAATTAAATAAGTATATTCTTTTCAAAGCACAGGTAGCCATTTCTAAATGGTGTAATATGACGAAATGGTTATAATTGAAGGCTGCAAGTATCGATAGCCACGAAATAACATTATAAAATAGAGGGGCTTCAGCACGCCCAGTTATTTCAGTGAAATTGCGCCCCTGGAAACCACATTGGTATCTTCCAACGATTTCTTCAGCAAAGGGAGCTAACCTCTCTAATAGGATTGAAGATAGTATTTTGTAACAGGTATCTAAAAGGGAGATTCCTCGGTAGTTTTTTGTTTCTAGTATATTTCCTTTTTTAAATATTGGACAGATTATGGCTGTATTCCATTCTTCAGGTATCTGTTGTTTCTCCCAAATTATGTTGATCAGTTTCCACATTTCATTTTTCACTGCTTCTCCGCCATTTTTCACTAGTTCTGCTACTTTGTGGTTTTCTCCAGGTGCCTTATTATTTTTCAGTTTATTAATCGCTGCGTTGATTTCCGATCTCGAGGGCGGGCTAATATATGGCTCCACTGAATTATATTGCATATTTGTGTGTTCATTTGTTCTAATAGTTGTATTATTAAGTAGTTTATCAAAATAGATTTCGAACTCTTCTGCAACCTCCCTTTTATTTGTGACCAGCTCTCCTACTTGATTTTTTATCATTATAGTTTGTTGTTTAAAACCTTGTTTAATAGTATTACTAGTATTGAAAAATTGTTTAGGGTTATATCTGTTATTTTCCATTTCTTCGATCTTTCTTTTCTCTTCTAGTCTTTTTTCTTTTCTTAGTATTTTATTAGCTTCTTTTCTACTTGCTATGTATTGTTCTATATTTTCATTTTTCGGATGTTTTATTGCGATTTCTCGTTATTTATTTCTTTTATCTATAATTTCTTTGCAATTCGCATTAAACCAGGGCTTCTTTTTAGTACTTTTGCATATTCCTAAGCACTTTTTTGCTCCTTCTGTAACTGTCGTTTGTATATTTTTCCATGTATGTTCAATATTTTCTTCATTACTTTCATTAATTTTAATATTTCATCATGTGTGGTTTGTCTATAAAATTCGTGTATCTGTTCTTCTCTAAGTTTTTCAATAGAGTATTTTATTGATGATTTTTATTGGTTGTTCTTCTTTTTTCTGAAAGTCTTAGTGCGAATCTTGCTATGACTAAATAGTGATCAGAGTCTGCATCGGCACTCCTGTAGCTTCTGACATTTTGTATGCATCCTTTCTGTTTATTTTGTATCATAATATGGTCTATTTGGTTCTTTACCACTCGATTTGGTGCAATCCATGTTTGTTTATAAATGTCTTTTCTGGGGAAGTATGTGCTACTTAGGGTCAATCCATTAGTCATACAGAAGTTAATTAAGCGTGTGCTATTGTCATTACTTTTGTCATGGAGACTTTCTCGACCTATGGTTGGTTGGTACATCTCCTCTCTTCCCACTTAAGCATTTAAGTCTCCAAGTACAATTTTAACACAGTAATTGGGTATTAAATCCCATACTCTATCTAGTTCTTCGTAAAAACTTTCTTTGATATCTTCTCCTTTTTCCTCCGTTGGTGCGAAGCAGTTAATTATTACTATGTCAAATATGTGTCCTGTTAACCGTATTGTAGCATATGCGTTCATTTATTGCTTGAAATGTTTTGACATGTGTTAAGATAGGCTCACTTACTGCAAATCCTACTCCATTTTCGTACTTTCCGTTTCTGTTACCACTATAGAAAATTGTTTTATCATCCTTTTTTATGTTTCCTTCACCAGGCCATCTAACCTCTTGTAAAGCTAGTATAGCAATCTTGTAATTTTGGGTAGTGTCCAGCATGCATTGTAACGCACCCGGTTTATTTAAAGTTCTAATATTCCAAAACCCAATTTTGATGCAGTTTTCCGATTCCAGTCTTTGTCCAGTTCTCTTCCATATCCGAGGCTTGTTTTGTGGTTTCTTAACATTTGGAGTGTTTTCCGATGTAGGGTTGTTAGCCCTACGATCAACCTCCCTTGCCTTGGGAGGAGAGGAGCTCGGGGCCCCGGGTTCGCCATACCCCTAACACATGTAGTGTTTCCCCTGGGGGAACATTTAACATTAAAAAATATTAATATAAAAAGTGTAAGATAATTAAATTAGCATACGTGTAATAATTTGATACGTGTAATCAATTGGAGTAAAGTAATTGATATGTGCGTTGTGTGTATATTAGTTTTTTCGAAATTTAAACATTCAAACCATTGTAAAAATAGTATGTTTACATAATATTATTTTCAATTTTTAACACATGTCATAGTAAAACATAACAACCTTATAATAAACAGTCTTCATTACACATTTAGAATCTAAAATTGAATTAAAATGTTGATATAATCAACTCTTTTAATTACATATCATAACCTATGAAATGTAATGATCGAAGACAATTTGGAACGGGTTTTGCTGTACACAAAAGTATAGTTCCTTTGGTAACAGAATTTAAAAGTACTAACCCTAGGATATCAATATTGACGATTAAAGGGAAATTTTTTGATATCACTTTCCTGAATGGACACGCACCTACGGAGGAAAAAACACCAGAGGAAAAGGATGAATTTTATGAGAATCTGGAACAAACCCTAAATGAAATACCCTGAAATAGAATAAGGATAGTCTTAGGCGATTTTAATGCCAAATTGTGAAAGGAAAACATATTCAGATCAACCATTGGTAACCATAGCATGCATGACATAACTAGTGAAAACGGACTTAGACTTATCGGCTTTGCGAGTGGTGGAGGACTTGTTGTGAAAAGCACAATGTTCCCACGCAAAGATATCTACAAGGGGACTTGTAACTAACCATAAAGCTATTTATATTTGGTGTTTTGCACACCTTTTAAATTTAGTTGTAGTTGATACTGCTGATACAAGTCTTCATACTAGACAGTTCCTTGGAGATCTTCAGGGTCTAATTGCTTTCATGAGAGCTAGAAAAAGAACAGCGGAGTTTGTTGACTGCCAAAAAAAAATTGCAACCAACTGAACGAATTCAAAAAATAAAATAATTTTCAAATACAAGATGGACCTCACATGGCCGTGTGATAAATGTAGTTTATTCCAAGTTTAAAGCTTTAACAACGAGTTTATGTAATCTCTCAAAGTCTGATGATCGGACCACTGCTTCAGGAGCAAACAATTATATAAAAATTATTACAACATTCAATTTTGTTTTAACAATGATTTTACTAAAAAAAATGTTTGTAATCACTACACCACTTTCAAATTACTTACAATCCAAGTCGCTCGATTTTATTGAAGCTCTTCGTTTGGTTGATGTGTCAGAAAAACAGCTTATCAGTTTAAGATGTCATTCAGAATTTGAAAAAAAAAAAAAATGAAGCAAAATATTTTGCTAAAGAAAATCAACTTACTGAAGTATATTTTAAAGATTTTAGACAACGTTTCAAAAAAAAATTGCCTAGTGAAGAAATTGCTGATGAGGTGATAAGTTCACCTTTCATTAAGTATAGATGTGAAACATATTTCAAAGTGTTAGATAAAGTCAATACATCAATACAAAGTAGATTTTCTGGAGCTAGAGATATCTTAAAAGATTCAACTCTTTTATCTCCAGAACGGTTGGAATATTATAGCAAAAATAACAAAACACTACCGAAAGATAGTTTTTCTAAATTGACTTCTTGGATACCTTGTATTAATTTAGATCAAATAAAAAATGAGTATACAGTATTTTCAAAAAGTTATAAAAAACTTATTTCTGGTGACAATATACCATTAATGTTACATCAAGAATATCCTAGTGAATCAAATTCTGAAAGCGAATCTCTTACAAGTGATGACGAAATTGATCAAAACAAATCAGTAAAAGAAGAAATTGGAATTGATAAACTCTTATCTGTTTTATCAACTTATGATTTACAGGCAGCATTTCCATTTTAAAACGTCATTTTTATTTTGTTTCAAATTAGTATTAGTTATAAATAGTTTTTATAGTTTTATATTAGTTTGTTATAATAATCGCTGTTTTTGTCGAAGTCTCTTCTCGCAACAATTAGTATCACAAAAGATAAAATAACAATATAAAAAGACTTTTGTTTTGGTCGGTTGTGTGGGGGGAACCCCTTACCCCCCCGTTACTACGCCACTGGTAACGGTGGTGGTGGTGGTGGTGGTGGTACTAAAAATAAAATTGCATTGGGCCTCACACACAAAAAATGTTCTACACGCCACTTTGTGCGAGCACATTACACCACACCCCTATAGAAAATTTTTTTGGGTGTCACACAAAAATTTTAGTGACTAGAGCTAGTGTTAGTAACTATAATCAGGGCCGGATTTAGGATTTTTAGGCCCCTAAGCTCAAATGTGGTTTGGGCCCTCTCAGAAAGTTTTTAGAAAATAGAAAGGGCATGCACACAAATAGAGAAACTAAGCCATCTCTAAAACATTTGAAAATTTCAAATAATTTTCTACCAAAAATCGAGGTTAGTGCAACTTTCTAACTTCTAGTTTTTTGACCGGAAATAATAACATTTAAAATATAATATTAAAGTGTGGATTTAATTATCACATAGTAGTTAAAAAGGTATTCAACGCTCTTAATTAATATTGCAACTGTAGTAACTAGTAATTAAATTCACAACATAATAATTATAATATAGCTTAATAAATAATAAAATTAAATTTAAAGGTTCAAACTTTCATGAGTTTACGTCTTAACTTTGTATTAATGAAATCACTTATAATATCTTCATAATTAATTTGTCTTAAAATGTCACTCTCAATGCTAAGTAGAGCTAACGTGTTGAGCCTTTCTTCTGTCATGGATATTCGGAGATTGTTTTTGATCAACTTTAATTTTGAAAAAGATCTTTCTCCGCTGCTGTTGGTGACCATAAGTGACAGGTACATTCTTAAATTTACCTCAATATTAGGAAAACAATCTTTTACATTTTTTTCGATAAGAAGCTGGTACATCCATCTTTCCCGAGTTATAACTTTATAATTTTTTCCATCATCATCTTTTAGAAACTCATGGTAAAAAGTCTTGAATTGAATCAGTTAATTTCCTAATTGATCGTCCAAGTCATTATTATATAATTTTACTACATTTTTAGCTGTTATAATTATCTTTTTATCATCTAGTATATCTAACTTACAAAGAAACCCAAAACGGTTATCAACTAGTTCATATAAGTGATGGGAATGAAATCTGGATTCTTCGAAAATCCGCCAAAACCGGATTTCGGATTTCAGGCTAAAAAATCCGGATTTCAGATTTTGAAATTCGAAATTCGGTTTTCGATTTCAAAATCCGAAATACGGATTTTCGGATTTCAAAATCCGAGATTTGGGGTTATCATTGCAAATTTATGTATTCTAATCATATAACTAGGGATGAGAAGTTATAGGAGCTAAAACAGACAAAATATGCATGCGAATATGCGAGGAAAAATTATGATATATGCATCAAAAATTTGAAAATATGCAAAAAATGTATTATAATATGCAATTTTTTCTATAAATAAAAAACGTGTTTTCAATAAGTTAATATACAAATAATATTTCGTTAAATTTGATTCTATAAAAATATAAATAATTTTTAACTGAGTGGTAAAAAATTAATACTAGGTATAAATATGAGATGATTGGTAGGTGTATTGATTATATATTGAGAGTCAGGTGATTTAATCTAAAAAAACAAAAATTCAATTTTATAAGTTTTGTAATATATTTGATAGTTATTTTTCCAAACCTGTAAATTTGTTGCATTGAACCTCCAAATTGTTTTAATATTTTCGGCATCCATCATCTCCGACGATTATCCGAAAGAATATTTTTGTATGACAAAAAACGTCTTTCCACATCAGCTAAAGTTATGGGGGCATTCTTGAAGTAAATAAGGTCATTTTTCATATCAATTGTATTAAAATCCACATAATTTTACTAAATATGCATTTTTATGCACAAAAATATCCATGAATATGCAACTTTTAAGAAAACTACCAATATATGCAAAAATATGCAATATTTAAATACCAAATTTCAATTCATTAAGTTGTAGAACAGATTTTTAGCTCACCTAGCTATAAATAGAAGACATAGAAAAAAATATGCAAATCCTATACCTTCTCATCCCTACATATAACTTTCATCACACCACATTCTAGTAGTTCTTTTAGTTCTCGGATAAGATGATGGTGGTCAAAATAAGATATCTCAATAATTGGTAAACATTTCAAGTCTCACATACCTTTATTTTTGTAGATAAAACTAATATAAACTAAAATGTATGATATGTATGTATGATATCTAACTTATAGGTTTAATATTACACAAAAACTTGTGCATGCAATTCTTAATTGGGTTCGACAGTTGTACCTATTATTATCAAAATATCTGATATAAACATTTTGTTTATTTTATATTTTATTATTTTCCTATATCAATATCTAATATCGTACAAAAGAAAAACAAACTTATATTGGTAAATAACGTTTGTAGACTTTTATAGTATGCTTCTAAGTTTAAACTTTAACTTTTGCGATAACATGGTGAACAACATGTATTGTATTTGTAACAAGATGCCTACGCATTCACTGCACAGTACTCGATAAGCACTAATTCCACTAGGCACAAACAACAACTATTTCTAGTTCTTAATTTTTTAATCATGGCTCCCAGTAAAATATGACAGTATTTTAAACTTAATAAATCCAATGAATCGGCAAAGTGTTTAATTTGTGATTTTGTGTTGATGAACAATGGATCTACATCAACTCTATGGACACATTTTAATGCGTGGCACAAAAATGAAACTAATAATATACCACCAATGGACGGCAAAAGGTAATTAAAATTATAATTTTATTAATTTAAAATTTTACAATTTCTAATCTAATCTTGAAAAAAATATCAGAAACACAAGAAATTGCAAGTGAAAATGAATATGCATTTAATATTGATGATCCGCCTGCGAATGAAGCAGAACTTTCGCCATCTTATAATTGAAAGTCTTGGTTTCCGAAATTTACTTAGTACAATATGTCCACTTTATAAAATTCCCAGGCGCGACACAGTTAAAAGAAGAGTAGACGAAAAATTTAGCGTATTAGCAGCCGAATTTCGAGACAAACTTATCCAAGTTAAAAATGTATCTCTGACAACTGATGTTTGGACTGAAACCATGCAAATGCGAAGTTATATTGGAATAACTGTTCATTTTTTTAACGGAACTAATATTGAATTTGGTAAAATTTCATAATATTTCTGGTAATATACGTATATATTTCTTTATTGATTCGGAATAATAAGGTATTAATGTAATTTTAAGAGTCATAGGAGTAACCGAACTAGATGAAAGTCATACTTCCAGATATTTAGGTGAAGTTTTTGTCAATACAGTGTCAGAATGGGGCATTGAAAAAAATAATGGAGTGGCTGTAACAACAGATAGTGGGGCTAACATAAAAAAGCAGTAGTTGACGAATTTGGAGAAAAACGACATTTAGCATGTTTAGCACATACCGTTAATTCAATTGTGGAAAAAGGTATTAGTAAGACCCAAGAAGAAGATGCCACAACCAGAGTTAAAAGTGGAGGAGTTCCCCAATTACTGCATAAAGTTGTTATGTATTGTTAAATACTATAAAAAAAGTACCAAGGTGATGAATTAAGAAGTGTTCAAAAGTCAGAAGGTAACAAATAAAATTATTAATAATTTTATGACAAATAATAATTCCTTTTTTATTGTTCAATTTACAGGAGTGTCCGAATGGAAATGCAGAAAATTAATACTTGACGTACAAACGCGCTGGAACAGCTCATTTTACATGGTAGAACGATGTATTTCAATGTCAACTATTATTTCAAATATTTTACTTTCTCGAACGGGTAATGAAGTTCCGGAAATGTTGTCGGCACGAGATCTTCAGTCTTTAAAAGAAATTTGTTTGCTACTTGGCATAATTGAAAAACTAACAAAGGAGCTATCAACGGAAAAGTATGTCATGTCAAGTAAGATCATCCCTGTTATAGTTTGCACTCAAAATGTAATTAAAAACGAGAAACCAGTTTTTAATATTGCAAAAAATTTACAAATTAAACTTTTGGAAGAGTTTGCATACCGGTGTGGGAAGTTGGAATATAACCCAATATTATCTATTACCACTATACTTGATCCAAGGTTTAAAGATATATATTTTATAGAACCACAAGCCAAATCAAAAATATTAAATACACTAGTAAATTTGATCGAGGCACAAAACCATTTTGTAAACAACGATGAGATCTGGGAAAATGAAGTAGAAGGCAATGTTGATTCTACTAATAGTAATAATTGCATTGATCTTTGGAGCCTACACAGGAGTCTTGAGAAAAAACAAAAAAATAAAACGAAGTCCGGATCTCATGCGAGAGATGAGATATTTGGATAAACCGGTTATTGGACTCAAAGAAGATCCGATTATTGAATGGGAATTTATCTAGATCAGTCCCAACACTGACTGTGTTATGATGGTAGATACCGTCCTTTGACCAATGCCGAGTTCTTTTGAAATGGCGATTCTACAATCCCTAATTGTGATATTCGGATTTTCACTGAGTTTCGATTTATAGCTGTTGATTATCATTAGTCGTTGCTGAGAAGATACAATCTAAAAATAATAAAAAAAATAATTAAGAATGGCTTAAAAATACCCGAATTTTTTGAAATTATATTTTTTTATTAATATTTAATTTATTTATATTATATTTATAAATTAAAATATTTTAAAAATCACATTTTTTTATATATATTTGGTTAATTACTACATAACTACTTTATTCGAATAAAATGATACCTAAATAAAACAACTATAAATATGATATAAAAATGAAATAAAATAAATATGTTTTACTGACCTTCCCCTTAGGATTTTGTTAAACCGGTGATATATACCTGTGGTCCATTCCAACGATTATGTTCAGAAACACAATTAACACAAAATTTACAAATACAATGACACAAAAATCACAAACACAATCAACGTCAAAATACTAATTTAAAATGCACACAATTACATACGAGTAGACACAACAATCATACGTTGTAGTGCGACGCGCGTAAAACAGTTAAAAATCGTTGTACCATAGCTCACTACGTATACAATACGTATACACATTCCACAGATGGTCGCGCCGGCAGCGCGGCTGTGTCGATAACGTGACAGCAGCTGCAATGGCCAATATTCGTCCGCCGCCCGGTGCGTTCTTAATCTGAAAATATTATAATAGTATTGCTCTAACAACAGATGGCTGGAGTTCGTTAGCAATAGATTCATACATTACATACACTGGTCACTATTTTGATAAAGATTGGACGTTGTCTAATGTTACACTGTCCATTGATGAAATAACAGAATCACATACAGCTGACAAACTAAAAGACGATATTACAGAGCTTATGGACAGATGGGATATAACTAGGGAACGGATTTAAATGCAAATTGCATTTTTTTTCTGAATGTCCAAAAACATTGCTTTCCAAGCACAAAGTTTATTTCATACATCAAGGAATTAAAAAATGTAACTTTTATTTTGCATTTTTTTGCGTTTTTAATACTTTATTAAATTTATAGAGCATTTTATGACATTTTTAGTGCATTTTCGTGGTTTTTAAGTCATTTTTTCAACATTCATTCTAAAATAATAAAAATACCTAAATATTTATTATGTTACGAAATTACGAAATTATTGTTGACACGTGTAGACACAAAATACATACATCACACAAGTTACAACAGATTATTACCGGCATTAAGGTAAAAATAAGATAAGCTATTTATCTTAATTGTAATTTTGTATTGCACTGTTGAGTTGAGTCGTTACTTTATCGTTTAGTATCGCGTATAGCCTCGTCGTAAAACGTTTTCGAGTGATTTTCGCAGATATATTTAGTTTAGTTTTGTTTATTCCACGAAGTTTTTGAAAATGCCTAAGGCCAAACCTTCAGATGTTTCTCGTTTGCGGTCCTACATTCAACAATATGGGGAAGAAATTTTTTCTACCGATGGAAGCGTTCTATTTTGTAAGATTTGTGAGGTCAGAGTGGCAGCCGACAAAAAGTTTACTATGACTCAACATGTGAGTAGAGATAAACATTTACGTGTTCTAGAAATTCAAAAAAATAGAAAAAGTGAAGTTGCTCAGACATTATTTAATACCATTCCAAAAAATAATGCATTTACTACAGATCTTTGTACTGCAATGGTATCTGCTAACATTCCTCTTTTTAAACTAAAAAATGAAAATTTCCGCAATTTCCTTTCAAAGTATACTGGCCAACATATTCCAGACGAATCCACAATTCGAAAGAACTATGTAGGCAATACAGTGGTCGCCGCTTAAAGTGTTCACTGGTTATAAGAATCAGCCGCTTATAGTGATCAAAAATGCCAGGAACGGAACAAACAGCCGTTATAAATGCATTTTTTGTCGCTTACAGTGTTCATGTTTTCGGTTATTGTGATCAGAAATAATTATCAGAAATATAAAATATAAATATAATTTACAATAATATCACCTCTTTTTGTAAACAGGGAATAAGATTACGAATGACTATTATCTTAATCGTGAACATAAATCGAGCTATATGGTACATTCGTACATGTTTGAAACCGTTTTGCAATTAATACACTCAGAAGAACTTTAGAAGAGCACGGTTTAGGCCCAGACTACTTTGCTACGTTGAACAACTTGGAGCACATTATGATGTTTTCCATAGTAAAAAAACAAGGGGTACATTACCGATTTTTTCGAATAAACCTAAGTTTGTTAAATCGCGTATGGTATTTTTACATGTTGCAATGTCTATTTAATGTTGTTTATAAAATATTTAAAAAATAAAAATAAAAATATTAAAATTATAATAAATTAAATAAATAAAAAATAATAATACATAAATATAATTTTAATTTTTAATTATTTTTCTACCTATTTTTCGAGTCGCCGTTTATAGTGATTTCCGGTTATAGTGATCAAAGTACTCTTGGACGAATGTGATCACTATAAGCGGCGACTTACAATCATACAATGTACAATGTACTTACAATCATACAATTAATTCTATTAGAACTTACTTGGAGAATAAAAATTGTGGGTGAGTATAGATGAGACTACAGACGTAGATGGCCGATACAGTGTTTATTTCACACCTTCTATCCCGGGGCATATTACCATACCATACATTGTTTCACAACCGGGCTCTCCTGATTGGCTGGATTTAAATCGCCTGCCGTTTTTATCTTTATCTCATTAAAATATAAACATATCATATTATATCAATCAATCAATAAATTAAAATATTATCATATCATAATTATATCATTAATTAATCAATAAATAAAATACAAAATAGAAAAATAGACATCACCTACAACTTTAAAACTATAGAGTCTATAATATAGAGCAGGGGTGGCCAAACTTTTTTTGGTCACGATCTACTAAAAATATACATCACCTTTGAGGATCGACTTTCATAGAAAATTTTTTTTATTATTGAATAACTATAATTATTAAGAAACACACTTGCATAAAGTGTGTATAATAATAAATAAGTATTATGAACGATAAATACTAATTACTAAAAATAATAAAATAATAAATAATAATTTCTGAAATCTAATTACTTAAGTCTAATTAGCATATGACTGTATTGATCTGGGCATTGTTGAAGAATGCATTTCGTTGACCAATTGATCGTAATCTAGCGAATAGTTGCTAGCTGCTAATCGAAGACACTGCTCCAAATGGTCATCAGAGAGTGTAGCTCGGTATGATGTTTTATCATTTGCATGTGAGAAAACGCTGTTTTGCACAAATTTCTAGATCCAAAGTAAGTATGTAACTGCAAAGCTACATTCCTCAAACGCGGATAGTTTTATTCACTCAGTAAATTCCAAAAATTTATTTCAGAATCGTGAGCTTTGAGGAATATATCTGATTTGATTTTTATAATTTCAGATTCAAATTTTGTAGAATCCATGTCAAACAAATTGCTTAATTGAGTAAAAATACTTTCAATGTCGTTATTTTTCAAATTAAGCATCTGCGCCTTCTAAAAAAGCTCGTTTTACTATTTCACCAGTTTGAAATGGTTTTTTATTCTTAGCTAAAACACCAATAATTCGAAATGAAGCAATTGTTGCTGTTTTGGATTTTAAAACTAGTTTAATAAAAATCAATTGTTGTTTGTAAATATCAAGTTCCAATTTTTCTAATTGTTTTGTACGTACTTCGGTTTTAGGAGGGAAATCTATATCAAATTTAGAATGCGTAGTTCTAAAATGTCTTTCTAGATTACCTTTTTTTGTTGTGAATATTGCTATTTGACATATCAAACATATACACTTTCAGCACTGTAAAAAAAACCCCATTTCCCATTCACGATGAAAATGATAGTTTTTCGTGTCTTATGTGCACTCATACTTATAAATTTTGAAGAATATAAATACATTTTTAAAAATTGAATGCAACAGACACCGAATGAACACAGAGAAATGAACATGCATGAACGATAAACATTTGACATACGAAACCAGAATAAAAGATAAAAATTATACAGATAAAACTTATCGACAATTTGTTCACTACAACCTCGATTAATTTTCGTGCGCGTGTCCCTAAAAAATAAATTCTAACATGATCGACTTTGAAATTGTCTGCGATCGACCGGTCGATCGCGATCGACCGTTTGGCCGCCCCTGATATAGAGTATACTGAGTATAGTGCTAAGATAAAAAAGTATCCTAAATCATTTACCAATAAAATAAAAGAGGAAAAATTAAATTTTATAGAAATTCGAAGTAATTTAAACTCTGTAGATGATATTAAGCAGTGGGTGAATGAATATGGTTCTTTAACAAATACTCACTGGATAGCAAGAAGCTCCATTCCAGCAGGAACCAAAATGTTGTGTTCGTAAGTGTACCTGTGTATAGTGGTATCTACCTATTGGCTATTGGCTATTAGCCTATAACTAATAGACAATAGTCATAGCAAGAACAACATCAATTTTGTTAATTACCTATAACTAATCTAAATATTGGATTTTTTTGTCAAAAAAAAGTTGAAATTACATAATTATATGTACCTACCTACCTATATATGAATGTATTATATTGAAGCTCCAATAATTTGTTTATTGTTGTTAAACAGAGTTGTCTGCCTTTTATATAAAGTTACAGATTTGCATCCCATGTAGTTTTAATTGCAATGGTTCAATTATATATAAATTTAGTTAGGTGTATTACAATAAAGAAAAATAATATTATTATGTTATATATTATATATGTTTACATATTTTTATATAATGAAAAAAATTAAAAATATATTATTATATCATGGAAAAATATTATTTTATATTATATTATAATTTATAATGTATGGTTGTATAAAGAAATTGAGGTACCTCTAATAATTGGGTATTAATATATGATTATAGTTTATAAGCTATATACTAAAGATGAGATACTTGCATTGTTTGAAGTTGTAATATTTTATGTATTTGGTTTATTATTATATAAAATTAATCATGAAATATAAATAGGTACTGATTTGACATAATATTTTTGGAAAGAAAATTATAAATGCATCAGTATTGATAATGATAGAGCCAAGATTTCCAATATGTTATTACCTCTAGTTTCCATCCTTTCAGTCAGTAGTATCTTTTTATTTTTTAACAATAAAGTATTTTGTAAATGGCAAAATATTGTAAAAACTCTTTTCCTTTTCAAATCATATTTAGGTTAATAAAAACAAAAATAGGTATTTTTATGATTTAAATAACAATGGTCTGGAACGACTGTAACACTTGTATTTTTTTTTAATTTATTGACCTAAAGGGGGGGAACTTCAAATTTTTACACTTTAACCATTGTTGAATATTTATGTACTTATCATAAGTTAGAACAAGGACTTTCATGCACTAAAAAATCATTAAATATGCATTTAAAAACATGCAATTTTGCATCAAAAAATATGTACTTTAAACCCAAAAATTTCAAAATATGCAAAAATATGCACTAAAAATGTTGAGCCTTTGGTCACAAACATTGTGAAATGTGTTGTATACTTACTCAACATACGAAAAAGTTAACTAGAAAAATGTGTGAATGCATGAAAGTCCTTGCTCTAATCATAACAATATTAAATTACTTACTTTATTTATGGTTAATGGTAACATTTTACTTTAAAATTACATAATATATTTAACTTATTATTATTTAACTAGTTTAGAGAATAATAAATGATAATTTTAATTTTTAATAATAATAATACTCATTATAGAAAAAAGTATGTTTGTCATCATAGTAGTTTCCAAAAGGTTTCTAAAGAAGACAATAAGAAAGGAAACTCAAAAAATGCTATGTGCCCAGCCTATATATTGTGTAGTATAAAACTTTGTACACCATGGACAAAAAAAACAGATGTTTATGTTAAGGTAAGACCTCAAGATTATTAAAAATAAACATAATTATTTAGGATTGTTATAGTAAAATAAATTATTGTTATTTTTGTATTAACAATCTGCACATATCTTTGTGGCAGGATGGCAGTAGGATAATTTATAGGAAGAATTGACAAACTTGTAAAATACTTAAATAGGTAAATAGGTACTTTTTGAAATTAAGGAGTATTGAAAACTTTTTTACGAATCAATCATTTAATATTCTATATATAATGTAGGACTAACATTGTAGGTATTAAATAGGTAATAGGTATTATAGGGAATATAGGTATTATAGGGAATATAGGTATTCTTGTTTCTGAGAAATAAATAAATAAATAGTTAAAAATAATAATAATAATTACAAATATTTGCTTATATAAAAGAAAAAAATATATTTGGAGATAATAATCTTTAGTATGAACCTATATATTTATATGATTAGGAAGGTTTATTGGCTTCTATTAAAATACATTCAAATCATGGACATACACTACAGACTGCCGAGACATTAAGATTTTTACCAGCTGACAATAATCTGAAGAGTACATTTATTGAATATTTTAATAATGGTTTGGGAATTATTGAATCATCTAAGTACCATGAAAATATATTGTCCTTGAAACATGGTTTTAAGCAACAGGATTATGCCAATGGTTCACTGAATCCAACATATAGATGTGTACAAAACTGGTATGAAACATGGCGGCTCAATAATCTAGGTCCACGTAGTGGTTCTGGATTAATTGAAGTAAATATTTATTCTATTATATTTTCAATAATAATTAATATAATAATATGTATTACAGTCAATGTATTGACATATACATTGCTAATATACTATAATAGGTACCTAGATTAATAAATAAATATTAATTATATAATGTGTTATTATGTAGAAACTGATAGAAAAAAAGTGTTATATGAAAAAGATGATATTATAGTTAATTTTAAACAAAATCCATATGCTGTTGTTATATTGACTCCTATGATGAAAAGAGCACATCTACTAAAAACATCAAGTGATATTGTCTTTGTGGATAGTACATCAGCATGTGATCCAGAAAATCATACCATAACATTTGTATTAGCACCTTGTGCTGCAGGAGCTGTACCATTAGGCATTATAATCACTCAGGGTAATTATTAATTTAACTTCACATTGCATATACAAATGCAGTTTAAAATTAATTTAATAGTTATTGAAAAGGTAGTTAAATGAAATATATTAAAACATGCATATTATAATATGATATTGAAACAAATCAATTTCAATGTTTAAATAAATTATAGAACAATTTATACTGATGAAATGTTTAATTTAATTCATTTTTAAACACATTTTTTAGTATACAAATGGGTACTTAAATTTAAATCATTGATTTTCGTAGGTCAAAGTTATGATGCATATAATAACGGATTCAATTTATTGAAAGAAGCTCTTCCGGAAAATAAAAGTTTTGGTTCTTGTGGATATCCTAAAATATTTATGACTGATAATTCTTCTGCTGAAATTAATGCTCTTCATAATAATTGGCCAAACAGTAGACATTTATTGTGCATATTTCATGTGCTTCAAGCAATTTGGCGTTGGTTATGGGAAGTAAAAAATAATATACCAAAAGAAAGCAGACAAATTTTGATGAGGAAATTCCAAATTACTTTATATGCTAATACTATTGAAAAAGCAGAACAAGCATATCTAGACACAACAAATTCCAACTATGCAAATTGGAATAAATATATTAGCACATACTGGAAATTTCGATCAAAATGGTGTCTTGCATGGAGGGATGCAACTGTCAATAGTCATCAAACAAATAACTTTTCTGAAATAACTGTTAGGATTTTCAAGGATATAGTTTTGTAGAGAGTTAAGGCATATAATGCAATTGCATTAATTGATTTCGCTTGTACAGTTTTGGAAGAATATTACTGTCGCAGATTCAGAGAATTTGCAAACTCCAGAAATTGTAAGGCTAGACTTTTTCTTCAGTCACAATCAAAAAAAGCCAGTACAAGTAAACCTGAAAATGTAATCCAAATTTCAGATATTGAGTATAAAGTTGTAACTTCTGATGATAAGACTTATGACATAAATACAAGTGTAGGAATTTGCTCATGTGATAAGGGACAATTTGTATCATTTTGTGCTCACCAATGTGCTGTTTATTCATATTATGATGTTGTATCGAAAAATTTCCCTCCAGTCACACCAGAAGATAAACATACCATTTCGGTTCTTGTCCAAGGTGATAAATCTCTACCAATTTCATTCTTTGAATCATTTTTACCAAATTCTTCTGCACATTCCACTTCTAATAACTATACAGAGTCGAATATTGAAATCCAATCTGAAACTGTGAAAGAACTATTACCAGTAATAAAAAAATGTGATGTACCAGAAACATCACAAACAGATGAAAGTGTATCAATGAAAAATATTATTTCTTTAATGACAAATTTAGATGAGAAATATAATTCTTCTGCGTCGGGTCTAAAGATGATTGAATGTCGTTTAAAAAAAATTACATCAGAAGGAATGTGGGAATCATTTTTACACACTGCTGGAAGGGCATCTGTACCACTTCGTAGAAGATCTGGAACTACAATTAAAGTTCAACCTACCACAATTGCTAGGCGTTCATTAACATTAACAAGAGGTAGTAAACGTTTTCCAGTTGGGCGGCCAGCAAAACAGGAAAAATTAATAAATAAAAGAAAGAGAAATCTAGGACACAATATTAAAAATAACCTCCCAAATGCAAAGTCACATGGACATGGACATTAATATAATTAAGATACAAATTATCTACTTTAATGTTTTTTTATTTACTTAAACTATTAAAATGAAATATTTTCTCAGTGAAAATTATTAATTGTAATATTGTACATTAAGTACAATTAAATTCAGAACAGTTTCAGTTACAAATTATGATATATAATAGTACTAACTACTAATGACTAATAGTAATAGTTTTTATGTACTAACCTTATACATTTTTTATAATAATTACCATCACTATGAAAAGTTATTAATTTTTGTAGGATAGTTTTTTTGTATTTTATATTTTCCATATTATCTTAAAAAATAGTAGTAGACAATTTCATTTTAAAAATAAATGTGCAAAGTATTATGAACTGAAACTAATATAATATAGGTATATAATAATAATATAAAAAAGTGTAACTAGTAAGTAGTAAGTACTAATATTATTAAGTACTAATATTTATTCGAGTATTTATTGATATAATATGATATGATTATATTTTAATGAGATAAAGATAAAAACGGCGGGCGATTTAAATCCAGCCAATCAGGAGAGCCCGGTTGTGAAACAATGTATAATATGGTAATATGCATCCCGGGGGGGTATCGTAAATTTTTAAGGGGTATAACTTAGAAGTAAATAATTCAGGGAAATAAAAATATCGTTTTAAGCTCAATTTATTGGTTTTAGATAGATACCAATGAATACATAAATTCTTAAAAAATAACTAATTTTGATTAATTGTATGAAAAAAAATGTAAAAAACATCTACTATACATACATTACTTATAAATTTTATATAATTGATAATACTCTATTATAAGCTAAAGTCATATATATTTTAATATTTATTATGTATATTAAATTAAATTAAACGAATCCGGCGCTGTTTTTGACGTGCGTACAAATCAATTACCTCATTCACAGTATCTTCATCGAGTTCTGAGGGTCCTTCTGTGCTAATTTTCATGCAGGATTGCAAAGTTTCTTGCTCTGCAGTGGCCGTTGAAACTGGTACACACATTAAGCATTCTGCCAGTTTTTTCAAATTTGCATACCCAATATTTGCTTTACAAATATATGACAATGGATTTTTTAAATTTTCTTCAATCAAACTATTTGCAATATACTTAAATGATTTCAAGTCTATCCAAACATTGGTTGGTTCAAGACCAGGAAAATATAAACATATTTTCAATACATCTTCTTCGGTGATTGTAATTAAAGACTCAAATGATTGAAATAAAGCACTTAATTTGATTATTTCCAGAGATTTTTCATTAAAACGTAATTGCATTTGTTCTATCATTGTGTCAACAAATATTTTAGCTTCTTTTAGACTTTTCATTTTATTTTCATTTTCAACTATTTTTCGTGAACAACATACATATTTTTTAATATATTTATACATGTATGAATTGAATTATTCTCGTCATTTGATGAACACTGATCCGAGATATTTTTTAGATGACCAATCGAAGAAGAAATTAAAACTGGTACTGATGATAGCTGTACATTTTCTTTTTGTAAAACTTTGCTTAAGTTATTGACTGCACCTAAAGCCTCATCAAGGACAACTAATGTAATTAAAAAACTTGACTGGGTGATTTCTAGCAGAATACCTCCTGCTAGTGATGCAAGATCTGCTCCATCAGTATGTATTATGCTAGGGTGGCCATATAAAATTTTTGCAAATCCGGGACACTAAATTTAAATTACTCGCATACTTAATTAACCTAACCAATCAAAATCTTACCATTTTTTACAAATTAATATTACTATAAAATATAAAATAAGCAAAATATAAATTATGAAATCATAAAATTTACTTTATTGTTAACAAAAACTAGGTTTAAGTACAAAATAGGTAGGTAGTAAAATACTTTATGGAAACATATGAAAACGTAACTATACAAAGGTAATACTTGATACCATTAACTTTGTTCTTCTGTTTTTGCCATAGTATACTTTTTAGTACTATGGACGTTTTTCAAAAATGAATGGTTTTTTAAAATTTCGCTGTGAAATTCCATGCAACTTAATCCATACGTTTTCGTTATCAAACAGCTTTCTACAGTTTTCATATCCAATTGATTACGAACGTCGGTCCAAGTGGTAGTCATTAATGAAAATACACGTTCTATTGATGCGTTTGATCCAGGCAAACAAAATGCAAATTCAACAACTGCTGCAAGATTTGAAATACTCACGTCTTTTTCTTTAAATATTTTGAATATTTGTATCCATTTTTGTTCCAATGAAGTAGAATTTTTAGTCCAGTCATCAAATTTTTCTTGAAAAATATTTAAAAATGCCATAAATTCGTCGAAGTAATTATCTTCATTAACTGACACATATTTTGAAATGGCATTTAACGTGTTCTTAGCATTCTGCCAAGTAACTATGTCTTTTTTTGTTAAAGTTAACCAATTTAGTTCAACCAAAAGGGTTTGATTAGGTACTGTCCACTTTTGGATATATTTTATACACAAATCTAGAAATATTTGACTATTTGTATCAAACTCTTTTTTTACCGAATACCCTTCTTCTTCTAGTGTGTTTATCATACTTTCCATCTCACTGTTGATAAAATGCTCGTTTTTTCTGTTTTTTAAGTTATTAATTAAATTACTTAAAATATCAATTAATTCGAAAGCGGAAATATGCTCGCCTTCAATTTTTTGTATATAATTATGAAATACTCTGAGCATACTTTGTACGAACTTCAGATACAACAGAGACTTATCGTTTTTAAAAAAGTCAACTAATAATTTTGGACTTGAGTCTTGTGAAAGAAAATATGATTTTAAACCATCGAACATTAAAATGATACGATCAACAGCAGGTGATAATGAAAGCCATCTTGTCTTAGTATGCGCTAAAATATCTTGATATTGAACATCTGCGAATTCACAAAATTCTTTTAATTTTTACACGCGAACAGTATATATATGAAAATAACCGAAAAGTTTGACTGTTATAGCTTCAACATCTATTGGTAAACTATCTGCAGCACATTGTATCGCGTTGTGTAATACATGAGCACAGCAACCTAATCCAATAATACTTTTTTTTAATTCCGCCTGAACTTTTGTATGAACATTATTTATTCCTTTTCTTGCAAGTCCTCCGAAATTTGTATTAGTATTATCCGCCGATAGTGCCACAATTTTTTCTTTTAAGCCATATTTTGTAAGAACGTCAATTATTTTTCCAGTTATTAAATCAGACGTTTCTCCCGGTAAATTTGAAAATTCTAGTATTTTATTTTTTATACCAATTTCAGGTAAAAAATAACGGACAAGAATTGGTACTAATTTGATTGCTTTATGGTTTGATCCATCAACTAATACCGAAATAAATTTGGCAGAATGCAGTTCTTTAATCATGTTATCAATAATGTATGGACTAATAACATTTACAATGATTTCTTTAGTTTTTGTTTTTGCACAAGTAAATTTTTTGTCATTTAATGTTTGACGAATTAAATCTGATGTACATGTCATGGATCGAAAACTATGATTATGAATTACCGTATGATACGAGAATGTTGCTTCACGAGCTGCTAATTCTAAATCATTTTTATCAGGGACTACTTTAGAAAAGAAGTTAGAAACTTTACCTGACTGCAGAGATGCTCTGGAAGCCAATTTATGTTTTTGACTCTTTAAATGATCATTTATGTCTGATCGTCCACCATGACTAACGGAAAAAGTTCCTTGGCAAATTGTACACTGCACATCAGTATCATTATTAGGTTTTTGTTTTTTAATGAATGGAAAATCATTTTGCAATTTTTCGTTAAAATGACATAAACGTTTTGGTGCCATAATAAAATATATAGAAAACACCAATAATACAACGAACAACCTAACGAACTTAAATAACGATATACGTGACTAAATTTAAACAAACGTCAATCGAAAGCGAATTCAAGTCGAACACTGAAAATTGAAATATTAGGTATAATAGAAAAAATTATCAAGTTCGATTACCAACTATTTCACTAAGATAATTTTGTCTAAACATCGACGACAAATAATATTGGTAAAACCACGATGTAGATAAATGAATATCCTATCCGCTATCGGTCTAATTTTGTCAACAATTATTTATAGAACGTATATTATGATTATAATATATTTATTTTTATGTGGACTACAAATTATCGGACTTTATCACTGATAACAAATTATTTAGAAAATATATTAAAATTATAATCCATTTTACCCATAAACATAAAATATCAAGTATAAAGTAAAATTCCGGGACATTAGTATGTGTCAGTTTAAAACCGGTACAAAATAATGTCCCGAAGAACTTTTTCGGGACACCGGGACATAAGTTCCAAATCCGGTAACGTCCCGGAAAATCCGGGACGAATGGCCACCCTATATTATGCTCACATGCCAAAATAATTGATCTATAACACTCTTTGACTGCATGAATTGATCGATGATTACTTAACCAACGTGTATCAATAGTTTCCGGTATTTTAAATTTTTTTTCATTTATAGCTTCTTGAATATCATGAAATATTTTTTCACGTTTAGCGGATTTATGAAATAATTTATAAATATCTTTAACTACTTACTTGTCTTCAACTCGAACGGGTTCAGCGAATATTTTTACGTTATATGAAACATACTCTTAACGTAAACTGCACCCCTCATGATTACACTCTTCACCGTTTGCTTAACTTATCCTACCTAGCTGACCGTCGTCGCTCCAATAATCTCTCTTTCCTTAACAAACTATTAACAGGCTCGGTCGATTCCCCATATGTATAATATGTTACAGATACAGATGAATATTTCTGATACCGCAGTTACTGATATTATAGTTGAGCCAGTTCAGGTATGTAAAGCCCTAATTTGTAATGTATATGTTATATGTTTACTCTTTAATGTTTATTAAGTATTTGTGTTAAATGCAACTGCCTGTGAATTTTGATTTATATTTGTATTAATTTTTGTTAATATAGAAAAAATGTATATAGAATTTTTATTTTGTATTTGAAATAAACTGAGTGTACAACATAAAATAATTATAATAATATATTATTATTTAAAATATACACCATATATACAAATATTATAATACTATTCTATACACATTTATTTATATAAATATTATTATTATTTTTTATTTGTGTGTTTTAAAAAATATTATTTAGTCCATTACAATTGACAAGCGCTGAATATGGTAATATTATTATCATAATATGTATCTAATTATCTAAATATTATAATCATAATATTTTTATAATTTTCTATAAATTGTATATCATGTATATACATGATAGGTACTATAGAAATGATTATATGAAATATATATTTGATTGCATAATTTATATATTATACTTTTGGATGTTACTTGTTTTAGTTTTCATAAAAGTTATTGTAAATTGCAATAAAAATTAAAATAAGGTAAGTTATAGTTCTCATTATTCTGAATTATTTTATTTTTGAAATTATAATATAGTAGGTACCAACTTTTTTTAGTTTTATTTTGTATAAACTTATGAAATTTATCTATTTTCATTTACCATGCATGTAAAATGTGTATAGTAAATAATGCACTGCTTTTTAGTTATTTAAATTATTGTTTTGTGTTGTGTTAATGTGTTATACTTTTAAGTTACATGAAACAAAATTGTGACTTAAGTATTTTTAACAGTGGTAGTTTTAGGATGCCATAATTTATTTGACAAAAGTTTATATTTAAAAAAATGTTATTTAGGAAGTAAATGTTGATGCAAATAGTGACGATGGTACATCTAGTACTATAACACAATCTGACATAATATTAAATGATGACCTATACGTTAAACTTCCATCACAATCCTTAGTACAGGAAAAAGTCAATTTTGTGCAATCACAGGAAGTAAATTTTGATGCAACTAGTAAAAATAATACTTCTAGTAATATAACAAAATGTGCGTTTAGTACGTCTGAAACAAATTTTTCAAGTGGATGTACTAATTTCAAAAATATTTATCAATCAGTTGAAAAACACGAGAAAAGTCATGTTCATAATGAAGCTGTACAATCATTTATTCAAGCATCTAATCATAATTCAATAGAACATTTAGTAAATAGAAATATGATGCAACTAAATAGAAAACAAGTGAATGATAATATACATGTTTTAGAACAAGTTTTTAAGATAGTTAAACTTTTGGGCAAACAAAATTTAGCTTATAGAGGTACTAGTAATAATGAAGCTTTGTATAAATTTGATGATGAATCAAATTTATATGAAAATAAAGGAAATTTCTTAGAACTTGTTCGTTTTGCTTCTGAACAAGATGCTGTTTTAAACAATCACTTAAATTTAGCAATCAAACGTAGTAAAAAAAGAAACCAATCAACATCTACAAAAGGAAGAGGCTCCTTGGTGACTCTACTCTCTAAAACAACAGTGAATAAAGTTATAATGGCAATTGGACAGTCTATGAAGAATAGAATGAGAATAGAATTTGATGACCAAATTTTTAGTATACAAGTTGATAGCACTCAGGATATTGGGACATCAGATCAAGCAGCGATCTGCATTCGTTACATATGTGAAGGAGAGATAAAAGAACGATTATTTGCACTCTTACGTGTAGAAAAGTCAACTGGAAAAGCCTTGTATGAACTTTTAAAATCATGTTTTCTGACCTATAATATTGATTTTAAAAATATTGTGGGTGAGTCATTTGACGGTGCAGCCAATATGCGTGGGGAGTTTAATGGTCTTCATGCATACATTAAAAATCAAAATGCAAAAAGTGTGTATGTTTGGTGTCATGCACATATTTTAAACTTATGTATTTGTGATTCATGTGAAAATATTTACTCAAAAAACTTGTTTGGACTCCTCAATCGTTTATCCACATTTTTCGCCGATTCGTATAAAAGAATGAATGTATGGATTGAAACTCTAAAGAAATCTAACACAAATACTGGAGTAAAAAAACTAAGAAAGCTCCAGAAAATAGGTGAAACAAGATGGTGGTCAAGAGAGAAAGCCTTAAAATGGGTGTTTGGTGGTGACGATTGTCTTTTCGCTACAGTTCTTTCTGGTTTAGACTTTGTATCTATTTCAAATACATTTGATCCAAAAACATCTTCTGAAGCTGCATCATTAAGAGATAAGCTTTGCGATTTTAATATCATCTTAACGGCTCATTTATTTTTAGAAATATTTAAAATTGTTGAACCAACATCAAAATATTTACAAACAAGCAATTTGGATATGCTGGCTGCTTGGGAAATGGTGGAAAATTCTAAAGAAATGATTGGAAAAATAAAGTTTTCTTTGGTATTGTCTAATGCAAAACAATTTTCTTTTTCTATGAATAACGTACTTTCAGAAACAGATATTTCAGAAACTGTGATTGTACAAAGTGAACTGCCTCTACCACGAATACGCAAAAAGACGAAAAACTTTGATGAAAATTGTGTTGATGAATTAACAAATGCAAATGTCTTAGATAAATTTCGTATAGAAATGTTTCAATGTCTTGTTGATCAACTAATTAGCAGCTTGACAAATCGTTTTTCAACTAATACGCACATTATAGCAGATATCCAATACCTAATTCCAAAAAATTTTAAAAATCAGCTCTATCCGGAAAATTGTTTAAGCACTGTATCTGATTTGGTTGGTATCGACCGCCAGACATTAATTTCTGAACTACAATCATTTTCAAATGTCTATGAAAATATTGTAGGCTCGTTAAATAAAAGAACAAAAACCATTTATAAAAGACTTGAAGTTAGTAGTAAAAGTGATGAAGATAATATTGACGATCTTCAATCTGATGAAGATGATTTTGATTTTAATATGAGTGCGGTCTATAACTATGACATGAACGATCAAAACAATAGTCAACAAACTCAAACAATATCAAAGGGTAAGTATACATCGTATATACATTAACGATTCATATAAAATATACAATAATACCTTTTGGCTATTTGTATATTAAAATGTAATGCAATAATTGTATTAAATTATATTTATTTCAGGATGTAATAAAAAAGAAAACGTCCATCACAATGAAGATCGTTGTTTAATATGTGTCCATAAGCTACTCAATTCTTTAAATATGCACTCTTCTACATTCAGTAACTTATACTCAGTGTATGAATACATTTTAACATTGTCGTGCACTCAGGTGAAATGCGAGAGGTCTTTTAGCAAATTAAAAATAATTAAAAATAGACTGAGATCATCTTTGGGGCAGGATCATTTAGAAATATTTATGTTGATGTCTATTGAGCGAGACATTTTGGAGAATGTAGAATTTTCAGATATTCTTGAATATGTAAAAGGTACTTCAGATTTAATGAAAAAAATGTTAACCTAAATAATGATGCTTGATAATTTTTATAATATAAATTTAATTTCTGCGTACAAATCTGGTTATATTTTTTCTGTATATTACATTGATAAATTGGTCAAAATGGTTTTATTGAAGAAAAGATTGGTCGTTTTTAAGATTAAATACACCTATCCTAAGTTACAGAACAAAGGCAAGGTAACCTCGAGTTCTACTATATTTTTTTTTTTGCTTCATTTTGAATCAATATGTAACTATTATTTATGTATTTAGTGCAATTACTGTTATAATCGCAATAAGGTAAGTATTTAGTATATTTTTAGAGGTCCTACAGGCTACAAGACGAACAAGTAGCCAAGTAGGTATATTATATATAATATACTTGATAAACTACCCGAGAAAGTAGGTAGGTATTCATAGAGAATGGTATGAACGGGTTGGGCCGGCCGTTTATTGTTGTAGAATACTGTGCCGCTTACCTCCCAGTCCGCCCCTGATCTAACTTATAAGTTTCTAAAGAGAGATGACGAAAGTTTTCAATGATATCACTTAATAAGAAAACATCTATCTTATTATACAACATGGTAAATTCTCTGAGATTTTGTTTATTGGATTTTGTATATTAATATTTGTTATACTTTTTTTACAGAATTTATTCAAACATTTATTTTTCATACAAGTAGATGATTGGTAGTCCAAAATATTTGAAAAAGATACATATTTTTCCTCATTATCTGGAATCAAGTTTATTCTTTGATTATCGCCGTTGAATTCTTTTATAAATAAATGTGCGTCGTAACCTGAAAGGTCGTGGAATAAAACAGGAATAAATCTAGGAACTTGATGATTTAAATTACAATAAGGAAGTGCAGTTCCTCTATAATTCCCAGTTAAATGATCATGATCTCGAACTTTTCTCATATTATTTTTGAATGCAGTATCTTTTTCCTTTTTTTTCATACTCTGTAACAATTGTGGAGGTATATCCTCCATATTTCTCTCACAAATATAACATGTGTTTGCGTTTTTAAAATTGTTCCATTGTTTTTTAGTCAACTCTTTCATAGGAACTTAGGTATACATCTAAATAATTTTCAGCAATATAAAGTGCTTTCTCCTTTATTTTTTGAACAAATACCTTAGGTGCATCCAACCCAAAGTATTCTTCACTTTTCTTAAAACTCCCATCAGAGTATTTTATATAGAATACGAAACTTATAGGAGTATGTTTTTGGTATGGGTTTATATACGAAATCTTATCATAAGGTTGACAATTCTGTATTTTATCTAACATTCACTCAAAGTCTGCGTAAATCGAAACAGGTACTTTTAAAGAATGATTATAATGAGAAAATTGAACAATATTATTGGAAGGTTCAAGTAAAACGACCTTGGTACATTTATTATACATACAGTAAGTTATATGCTCGTTTAATTTATCTTGTGTTTTATGGCTGATTAAACACATTTTACACAGAAAACGTTTATGCTCATGTTTGGAAATTTGATCATGTCCTACTAGTTTCCATAAATCTTTTATCCAACAATAATGCTCATTATTTTTCTTCTTTAAGATACAACAAATCAATATGTTTCTCCTTCTCAATTTTAGTTATTTTAAGGGGAATAATTACTGGCTTGAACTCATCAATACAATACACATTTATAGAAATATTTAATCTTACAACTATTTTATGTATATCTGTTAATTTAACAGGGAATTCAATATCTTTGAATTCTTTATCAAACACACTTTACAATTTTTTATATTTGGAAACTCTCTGCCGATCATGTTCAGCTGGATATGATGGAGAAAGTAAGGCCCAAAGAAAACATTTATTATCCTCATTTTTCACATTTATAACGGCATGTTTAAGTTGAATAAATTTTGGGAGTTTTATATACGACGCACCTCTTAGAGGTGTAAATGTATTGATACACAATTCTAAGGAGACAATTTTTTGAAGGCACCACTGTGATTTTTTGATTCGAAACTCTTGCATTTCATCGTTAATTTAGTTTTCACTCCAAGATAGTAATCACTTCGATCAGTCGTTTTCAATATTATTTCATTCTTTGTTTTAAAATGAGTGTCCTTATACTCCATGGTTTCTGTACCAGCAATTTTTCTCTGGTGTATACAGTGCAAAATAAAATTTACTTTTAAACCATGTTGTTTATTTAATCCTTCTTGAATTTTACCTGAAACTATTCTTTCTACATGACTCATAAATTTTATAGTATCTTTGAACCCAAAATTATTATTAATTGTGAACGTTTTAACTCTGCTATTAAAGGCAGTATCTTTCTCCAAAATAACAGATCGATTTTTTTTGGATTTATTAAAGAGTGTTTCACTGAACTTATGGAAAACTCTATGGTCATTAGGTACTCTTTGTTTTTTAAGTTTCTTGGTTGTTGTTATTGTTTTCTTACGAATCCTTGTTGTGATTGTATTATTAGGATCATTATTTTTGTGTTTTTTTGTTTGGCAGTGTCTTGACCAATTTTTATAAGCAATATTTGTGTCGCAAACTACACAGTATTTAGAATGGTATTTAGTATTCTAAATAGAAGTAAATCTTCCATTTATTATACGACATATTTTTTTTTCCGCATTCAATTGTTTTTTGAAAAAATTTGCAATATTTTTCCCAATCATACAGTTCCCTGCGGTGATTGTCGATTTATCATACATTTGTTTTCTTTTAACTCAACTGAGTGACGTCATACAAATGATAACGAAAGTAGGTCATCATTCGAATTAAATACTCAGTTGTTTTTTTTTATTTTTTTTATTTATAATATTTATGGTTTCATGTAATTTAAGCGCGGTAATTTGGGCGCGGTAAATTGGTCGCGGTAATTTAGGCGCGGTAAAATGAGCGCCTCGTAAATTGGTCGCTGTGTAAAATGAGCGCCTCGTAAACTGGTCCCGCATTATATGATCGTATTATTATATATTATTTATTAGGTTTATACAAGTAATATTAAATTATTAGGTTTATATAAGTAATATTAACTCTAAATGAGAACTACATGAATCATATCGAGCAATTTTGTTACGATAAGGAAAATATCTTAGAGAGGCGATAAGGTATTTTCGACAACGCTATTGTTACGATTTGTTGTACTGTTAAGTGTGAATTCGTTCTTCACGTAGTGCATATCAAGTCTTGTGTTGTCCACTTCATATACCTACTATTTAACTAAAATGACGTCTTTAAACTATATTTTAAGTCAACGTAATCAAAAATTATTAATTTACAATAATCATATTCACCGAAAAGAAAAAGACGGCGATGAAAAAATAATTTGGAAATGTAATGATTACAAACAATTTGGTTGTCGTGGTCGCATTCATACAAAAAATGATTCCGTAATTAAATATGTTGAACATAATCATGTGCCTGACATATCTAAATTGAAATGTAAAGAATATATGAATGATTTAAAGGAAGTGGCTAAAACATCTCAACTAAGTACTCATGCTGTTATTGAAACAATTATACAAAAAGTAATTTGAATAATATAGTTATGAACCTCATAGTATTATTAATAATAAATTTAATTTTCTTTTTAGGCCGATGTTGCAGTTGCAGGTAAATTACCTCCTGTAAATCAACAGATTTAGATTAGACAAATCGAAATTTCTACACCTCCAAACCCAAAAACGTTAGAAGAGCTTACAATTCCAGAAGAATATAAAAAAACTACAAATGGTGAACAATTTTTATTATATGACAGTTTTTCTGAAAATATTGAAGAAAAACGAATTTTAATATTTTCAACGGTAAAAAATTTAGATTTGTTATTTGAAAGTCAATATTGGTTTATTGACGGTACGTTTTCATGTTGTCCAACACTTTTCACCCAGTTATATACCATTCACAGTATAATTTTATGTAATGTTGTTCCATTGGTTTTTGTTCTTTTACCAGATAAAAAGGAAATTACTTATCGACGTATGTTTTTAGCTTTAAATGTTTTGAAACAAAATTTAAATCCAATTATGATTATGGCTGACTTCGAAAAAGCTGCTATGAATGCAGCAGTCTTTGTGTACCCTAATACTAAAATTAAAGGTTGTTTTTTTCATCTGGGACAGTCAGTATGGCGCCAAATCCAAAATATGGGCTTGAGTAATAGATATGCTACTGATCCAGAATTTGCCCGTAATATTCGGAAAATTCCAGCATTAGCATATTTACCTGAAAATCTTATCGAAGATAGTTTCGAATGCCTTATTGAAACCGAATTTTATAAAGACCATGCTGAATTACTATCAGATTTCATAAATTATTTCGAAGACACATATATTGGTCGTGTTAATAGGAGAGGACGAAAAACACCCCCACGATTTCCAATTTCAATATGGAATTGTTTTTCACTGGTTGAAAATGATATTCCACGCACAAATAATGCTGTAGAAGGTTGGCATAATTGCTTCAACTCATTAATAAATTCATCTCACCCATCTATTTGGATTTTCATAAACGCATTGAAAAAAGAAAATCATATTAATGAGTTTAAAGTAGAACAATTTCTCTCTGGAATAACAATCCCCAAAAAAAAAAAATATAAAGATTCATCAATTCGAATTAAAAAAATTATCTCGACATTCGATCCGATTTCGACTAATATACAAGACTACTTACGTGGAATAGCTGTGAACTTCCAGCTACAAATTTAGATTTATATATTATACTTAAATAAATTTTTTATACTTAAAAATTATTTTGACGATGTGCAATAATCATGAAAATGACAAAATTCAAAGAATACATGTTTTATTAAACTTAGATTTAATTGTAATATAGTTTATGTAGTATTTAAATATTTTTACGATGTGCAATAATCATGAAAATGACAAAATTCGAAGAATACATGTTTTATTAAACTTAGATTTAATTGTAATATAGTTTATGTAGTATTTAAATATTTTGACGATGTGCAATATACATTAAATTCATAAAAATGACGAAATTGTTTTTGTATAAATCGCCCAAATGACGTGCGACGATATTACCCCTGGCGACCATTTTACCGCGCTCAAATTACCGCGACCAATTTACTGCGCCCAAATTACCGCGACCAATTTACGCGACACCAATATTTATATATTATAAATAACAGATGGTTTTAATAAAAATAAAAATAATAGTATACATTTAGAACGTCCCTTTGCTAATTCTGGTTATTTTTTACTAGGACTTAAGGCTTTAACATTTACTGGTTTACATAATTTAATTAGAATTAAAACAGATTGTGTAATTACAATTGGCGGTATAATAGTTACTGTGGAGCCAGGTAGATATACGATTGACCAGTTAAACAAAAAAATTAGTCCTGTTGTGATAAGTCTTTCAGAGGAAAATATAGTTAAAATAACATGTAATACTTACTATAATTTAGATGAGAATTTCTGCAAATATTTGAATTTAGAGTATATAAAATTAGATTACTCAAAAATAAGTGAAAAAGAAATCAGTTATATTCCTGTTATCAGATTAGACAGAGATTGTATTATTATAGCGAAAGAATATAAACTTCAAGACAATATAAAATTTGTAATTTTAAACACAGAATTTGTGATAACAAAAGGCATTATTCTTTAAAACAATTTCAACATGAGCTAAATAAAAATACCACTTATAAAAGAACAATAATTAAATTAGCTGAAAATAATATTATACATTTTACTTCAAACATCTCTTTTATATACGAAGATTATTTAAAAGAGATTTTAGGAGTGGAAAATTACCATTATGAATTTCGACACTCTGATGTAGAAATCACTCATATTGGTAATAAAACATCAAAATTTATAAACAATAAAATGTGGATATTAGAGGGAAATATTTATATGGATAACACTGAATACAATATAAAATCTGGTTATTATACAATAGAAGAATTAAATAAAATTATACCAACAAATATGAAAATATCTCTTTTAAATAATTATACCATATTAATTGAATCTGATAAATATTTCGAACTTGATGAAAATTTAAACAAATGTTTTGGAATAAATAAGAAAAATGTTTCTATAAGGTCATATAAAGGTTTATCACCTATATGAAAACATAATTATTACACCTTTAGAAATTCATTGCAACATAATTGAAAAATCGTTCTCCTCTGTTAATAATATTCACCATGTAGAGGAAGAACTTTTATTCGTGTTTTTATTTGATTCTAATAAAATATTGGTAAGACCAGAGAAAATATTTTATGTTCCTGTAAGCTTAAAAACAATTCAAACTATAAACATCAGTATTTTCGATCAAAATGGAAACGAATTTATCCTACTCAAAGATCCAATTTTTTATCTCGATTTATTAGACCTCAACAGAAAAAATAGTTAACCAATCCTGAAAATCTTCTGCTTCATTTTAGTCTTTAAAACTAATGAATATAAACCTGGTTGCCAATATTCTAACCAACCCGGATGAAAAATCCGGATTAAGAATTTTTTCAAAAAAATTTAAAAAATCAATATGCATCAATATGCATCAATCTGCATTAATATGCATATTGTATTTAAAAAAAAATGTATAATAAATGGAAAACTATAAAACACTTTTAAATTCAAACACATACTTCATCTCATTAAAAAACTTGGAACTTGGAAAAAATTATAAGGTAACAAACTTTGAAATTGTTATGACAAAGTATGGGCAAAAATTATTAGTAATTTTAGATAATAATTTAAAAGTAATATTACCAGACCACTTTTCTAAAAAATGTACAGTTAATGATATTGAAGAAATGACCTCGAATCCAGTGAAGTTCACTTTAATTTATAAAGGTTTGGAAAAATTGAGTAATGGTTACTCAAAACATTTAGTCATTTTTGAGTAAAATACCCCTTGTTTATATACTCTTTTAAATATTCTTGGAATATTTAAAACTCTGTAATAAATATGAAAAAATGTTTTCAAGCTTTATCCTTTTGAAACCGAAACTCTAAATAAAAACGATTCTTTACTTCCTGTTCCTATTCGATGTTTAATTGTTGGAGGTTCTGGTTCTGGTAAGACTACATTGTTAAGGAATATTATCACAGAGTATTGGGTTGATTATCAACATCTTTACGTGTTCTCAAAAAATCTTGAACAACCAGTGTATAAATTTGTACAATAAATATTTGATGTTAATTTTAATATTGATTCGCATTTCTCTGATCAAGATATTATAGTACCTGTCGACGAATGTCAAACAAATAGTCTAGTTATTTTTGATGATTGGATTTTGGAAAAAGATCAATCATTAGTAAAGGAATATTTTGTCAGAGGCAGACATAAAAATATTTCCTGTATTTATTTAACTCATTGTTTTAGCTCGAGCGATTTAAAATTGATACGCAATAATTTAAATTTTTTGTTTATTTTTAAACAACAAAAACACTACGTGAGTAAAATTGTGGAAAGTTTTTATAGTTCAACTCTATCTAAAGAAAAATTTGAAAAATTTTGTGCACTTTGTTGTGAAAAAAAATATGGATACATTTCTCTAGATGTTATAGATAATCATATATATATATATAATAAACTAGAGAAAAAACTATTTTAAAATTTACGTAAGACGTTGAATGTTGGACGTTTATGTTTAGGTTTACATTGGACGTTTATGTTGTAATATAATTTAGATATATATTGTTTTTTTTAATATATTTATTATAAATGAATGATAGTGATATTAAAAAAATTCAGAATAATCTTACAAAACAAATGAGAAAAGGAGGAGGTCTCCAAAATAGTGAGATGTTTAAACCAAATACTTTAAATAATGATAAGGACAAGGAAAAAATAGAGAAAACCAAACAAGTATTAAAAATTAGAGAAAAACTACAAAATAATTTTAAAAATGCAAATCAAAGAGAAATCAACAACGAAATAAGAAAAGAAAAAGCTTTCGAACCTGTAGTGAAAGTATTGAGAGACATAAAAAATGCTGTAAACAAAACAGATGTTGATTCACACACAAAATTGGTACCTGTAAAAACATCAACATTCATAGAGCAACCAATCCATACAGAAAACAAACCGAAAATGATATCAAGTTTTCAAACACCAACAAGAGATGAAGAAACTCAAACAATAAAAACACCAGAAACAACACATCTAGGCAATATCGCCGCACAGAAACTTATAGATCTAAGAGACAAAGCTTTTGGAATTTGGATTTATGACAATAAAACTACCAATAAAAGAGGTCATGCAATTGGGAAATACGCAATAAGTTTTAGCGGCAACGATATTATTTTAAACAAGAATCAATATACAGGAACAGAAGGATTGTGGAATTTATTAACAGAGTCAAATCTATGGAATGAAACAAATAATATTATATTACCGTATAAAGATGAGGATTTAAAAATATAGAAAAAAATATTATTAGAAACCGACTCGATTTATCAAAAAAACGATAAAAAAACAGGAAAACCAAAATAATCCAGTTCTAATAAATATAATCTAATAATTAAAAATATTTGTAATGAAATAAAAAAACCATCTGAACATGTTGGAGAAGGTTTAAATTATTACACGGAAAATCCTGTAGAATATATGTATATAAATAATTTAAACCAAATAATAAATCGATTGTGTATTATCTCCCGTGAAGAA
This sequence comes from Therioaphis trifolii, assembly GCA_027580255.1. Lineage (NCBI taxonomy): Eukaryota > Metazoa > Arthropoda > Insecta > Hemiptera > Aphididae > Therioaphis > Therioaphis trifolii. The sequence goes on from JALBXZ010000052.1 coordinate 205,191, forward strand.
AGTGCAGGAAATAATAATTTTCATAATGAAAAACTAGGTATGGTAACCTTTTTCAAAAAATAAATGGAAAAGTTGATTGATTCCCCAAAAAGTACAGAGTATTTGATCGAACTTATAAAATGATTGCCAAAAAACTAATTTGAGGGGAAGGTCTTGTCAATCATATTTTAAACAGTAAATTTATACCTGAAATGCATTGGCCTACTTATAACTACTTAGGTCCTGGTACAAAATTAAAGAAAAATAAAAAACCTGTTAATAAGCTGGATGAAGCAGCAAAAGAACACGATATCTACTATGAAAAAAATAAAGATACTAAATCTAGACATAAAGCTGATTTAAATTTAGAACATAAAGCTTGGGAAAGGTTTTCAGATCCAAGTGTGTCCTTAGGTGAAAAATCTGCTGCATGGGTTACAACAAACAAGCCGCTACAAGGCGTCACGGTCGCTTGGCTAGTTAGATCGGATAACGTTGTCATCGCTAGTAGTCGCCTATGCCGGCGGCGGTTGATTTTTACCGATTTTACAGTTTTTACTCAGTTTTTCGATTGTTATTCTTAATTACTGGAAAAACTATTAAGATTTTGGAAAAATGACCTCCCTAAAGTACCATATCAGTTCAATTTCGAATCTAAAAAATTGCTGGACATAACTTTTGGACAAGGAGATTCTATACGAAAAAGTGTTTACAGAAAAAAAATAAAAAAATTAACATCATTGTAAAACCATAAGATCCTTCGCTTCACTCAGAATCTAAAATATAGCTCGAGCAATGGTAAAGGTCACACTAATATTGCCACCGGAGAACTGAAATCATCGACTGCTGATAACACTGCTAGCTTTATCGATATTTTGAATAACATGTTTGACTCAGCGATACTACATCTATATAATCGAATTATTATTTAGAACAAAATTGTATAAGGAATGTAAGTGGGAGAACGCGAAATTTGGAAGAAGAACTGTCCAAAATGCAGCCAAGTTACGTGTTCTACAAAATAAATAAATAGTTTTAAAATATAATAAAAATGTACAGTTAATTTTTGTTATAAATTTGTTTATAATTCATTTTTGTATTTAATAAAATAATAAAAAGGTAATAAAAGTTTAATAAGTAAAAAGTAAAATAAGTATTCATTATTTGGTGTATGATGTAACATCAATTTCAATTATTTAATTTGTAACTGGAAAAAAGATAGTGACTGCGATAAGAAACAAAATGCGTATCGCACCGACGCCGCGCTGAAAACCTGTATACCCTCACCACAGTCGGCGATAACGACAGCGACAAAAATTAAATAAGAATTTATTAATATTGTTGACTCTTATCGCCATCTACCGAGAGTTTTATTGTAGACCACCGAAAAACCGCCCAGTGAGCAATCTATAGTATTTATAATCAATGGTAATAGTAATAACGGTCTGAATAATCGTACAAAGAAAATATTGACTGTTACGCTGTGTCCTACGTTGGCGAACGCGGTGAACGCGTGGCGGTGCGAGCGACGCGGCAAATAAAATTATCAAACATATAAAAATAGATTGGATTGTCCATCGTGCACGATAAACGCGGCCGGTGCGAACGAATTCATTCTTTCGCGTTCGCCGCACGGATTGAAAATCAAATCGTTTTGTTTTTGGTCGCGCGTTTAAGCGAGTAGACGTATTCGAAGAGGATGTTTATTTTAATAATTTATATGATTTTATATTATAAAATTACAATTTACAATATACGATATACGATTAACAAATAAGTAAATAAGTATTATAAATTATTAAATTATAATATATTAAACTATAATTGATATTATATAATATTATATTATATTAGTCATATTAGATATTATTGTATGGTCAAAATGGAGCTCCTTATATCCGAGATACAAAAAAGAAATATTCTTTGGAAAAAAAATTAAAAATTAAAATTAGAAAAGAACTGAACTTAAGCGTGTACAATATACCGCACAACCATCGCACAACTCACTTCAAAACACACTGCACGTCGAAAAAAACAAAAAATATCGAAATATGGCCAGCTGCAAATTCGTGTTAGCCGCAAATAGGTAGGACACGATTGCGAGCGGCGAATGCGGCCAACGCGAATTCGTTCGCGTCTGCCGCAAATTCGCGTTCGCCGCGTTCACGTTGGACACAGGCTGAACATACCACTCTCAAACTGTTAAATTCCGTGAGGTCGTGCCACGTATATTGAACATCAATTAATATTCTAAAAATATAACCAGTTGATGCGGTCGGACTATCAACATTCAAATAATATAATCTTATCGTACGATGTAATGTATTGATAAAACGATTTCGAAGAAACCATAATAATCGACAATCGTAAACAAATAAACTAGTTTTCATTTTATAAATGGGGCTATACTCGGAATTTTTTATCGCGTTTCGTATGATGCGTATTCTGTGGGCTGCGTCTTTTTTTACCAATTTTTATCAGCTTTACATTTCTCAACATACAAGAATTATTTATTATTATTAAAAATCTAAGAAAAATCGAATATTTCAAATGCCTATAAATAGCTTAAAAATAAACGATATATTTTGAAAATAAAATGATGTAAAGAAAATGCCAATTTAAACATTATGTGAAAATTTCAAGTTTCTACGACTTATACTTTGGAATAAGAACAAATATCAAAAATCGTTGAAGGTTCAAACATGAACATATTTCAATGTTATGTAATTTCATTAATAATAGACATGCAAATTTACAAAAAACGACACGAATGCCGTTCCGTAAAAAAAAACTAGTTTGACGTTAAATAACTAAATTGTTATTTTACGCAATTATACAAATATTATAATTTCAAACACTCATAAAAATTTTTGATTTCAAGTATCTACAACTTTTGGTTTTTGAGTAGGCAACGGCTAAATAAAAAAATCGATTTCGTCAAAAACTGGTTTTGCACAAAAATTACCGTTTTTTCCTCATTCTTCGTTTGTTTTTACCGCGGCATTTGAAAACTTATGACAATTTTCACTTATCACCTCTCTAAGGTACCTCCTAAATAAGATTTGCTACCGAATACCACCCATGAAGTTTAAAATTTAAGCATTATTTCGACTGGTTATGATGTACACAGACAAAAAAAAAAACACATCATAGTAAAATCAATACATTTCGTTCCGAATCTAAAATATTAAAATTTGAAAGTAATTAGTGAGTAGAGTTTTTAATTCATTTTATAATACACTTGTTATTGAAAAAGGTAAATGTAAAAATGTGATTAGTACCCACTTTAGTAGTAAATTAAGATTTTTATTCTATATATCTAAGTAGTTAAGTATCAGGTATTATTTCCCTAAAGGGCTAATTCATCGGCATATGCCGATAACAAGTAAACTTATATTATAGTAAACCTATTGTGTTACCCATCGCAATTCACTCATATATTTTACAGTATAATATATACGGTTTAGTAGAATATACAATATGTCAATATACATGTGTAATGGATAATATTCCGAGATAAGATAAGCATTACGATATTAAGATAGATAAGCGTTTACGATAAAAATAGTACAACAATTTGTCAATTATAGGAAATCATTACAGCTCGCGTCACTGGTGTAGGCTGATAATTCTATTTTTATACTTCGTGATGAAATAATGTAATATCCGAGAGTACATTTTTGAATGGTACACTTACTAATTACTCCTTACTCTTTAATAACCAACATTTTTTAAATTGAAAAGCTGGGTTGGATTTATAAACATTTTCTCCAGGACATCTCGTTGAGATTTTTTACATTTATAAAATAACTAGCTTTTAAATGTATAAAATGTCTAAAAAGACTCCTATATAAAAAATGACTTTTTAATACTTAATTTTCTGGTCAAACAGGGGAAATAATTTAAAAAATCCATTGAGGTGCCTTTCAATATGTTCTACAAAATAATTATATGTTGTTCAATCTCTATAATATCTATTATTGAACCTAGAGGACTTAATATAAAACACAATATAATCGATATTCATCATCATTTTTTACCCCTTAAAAAACAAAATTTTGAAAAAAAAATTACATTATTCTTCAATAAATACCTAACTACAACTTTGAAAAAAAAAATGACCAATTACACTAAATTAAAAAAATGGCTAGTTCAGCCTTAAGGTCCGCGCACACTGCCGCGGTGGCGGTGGCGGTAAAATAGATCCCATGTAAAGCATAGTCGGCGCGCACACTGCAACGCGGTGGCGGTTGCGGTAAGAATATCGCAGTGCGGTGAAACCAAATATCGCGTCCGGACCTATTTTCACCGCCACCGTGACGCGGTAAATCTAAGATAAGATAAGATTCAATACTGCTTATAGTATATACAATGTAATTATTATGTATGTTGATAGTATACTACAGTATTATATATAATATACTCATGTAGTTACTGTCGTAGCGTGTCTAGGGGAGGGGTGTTCAACCCCCCAGAAATTTTATATATATGCCAAAATTATTAAATAAATATATTATGGAAATTTCTACGCACACCCCTGGTTAGTGGTTACTGTAGTTACTACTTGCTACTAGTACTACTATATTTACAAGGTTTCAAATATTATTTTAAATTGTCATTTTAGTTGATAATGTATGTTAACTATAATTTATCTAGAATATATTACGTTAGATTAAATGTTTCAATATTATAATTTTTCATATTCATTTGATATTATATTTTTTTATTTTATAATCTAAGTATTTTTAATTTTACACTGTGTGTTTTATTATATTAGACTATTTCTTCTAAATACTTTATTTGGGTGTAACCGTGTTTATATCAAAATCATAAATATATTTAAACATTTTCAGATAATATTTGAAATATCAAATATGTGATAGGTATAATTTTATATAATAATTATGACTGTGGCATAGGTAGTTTATTTTTTCCCGGGAATTTAATTTTAGAGACCAATCAACAATAATATAAGCTATGTTGTGTGATTTGTAATAAACGATTATTGAATAGAAATACTTCAACAGCTACAAATGTTCATTGAAAATAATACAAAAGGCCACATGATATTACCTAGATCCTATAGGAATACGTACATAAAACGTTTCTATTACAAATTGTGAAACTTAGTCCATATCATATTAGATAAATTCTGTGGTGCTCGGGTAAAAGATCTTAAGTACAAAAATTGCGAAAATGGGATTAAAAGACATAAATGATAAAAAAAAATGCTCTTTTTTTGGGTAAAAAGAACTAAGTTCTATCCCTACCCAATGCGTCGTAATACCAATGTGTAAAAAGCGCCTTTATAGAAAATGTTGGTCATAATGCATTAAATCACATAAGTCTTTATGCACAGTTAAAAATACATATATAAACAGTTTAAGTAGACTTAAACCTTTTAACACATATTTAAATTTTGACTTAAGACTTTTAACCCTTCATTTTAATTTTATAAACTTGTCACCATAATAATTGAAATCAATAAATAATATTATTGTAATCAAGCTAATTGTTATCATTATCGAATATCATAACGTAAAATAATATCAAAGACATTATAAATTGTTACATTATCTAACATAACATATTAATTAATATTATGTCTATGGTATTAATAATTATTATCAATAATAATATCCAAGACGAAAAAATTACGTCGTCATGACTCATGATGATATTATTATTTTTGTTGTGCACTGTCGATCATTCTCGTAAGTCGTAATAACTGGTCGTCTACTTATTACCTATTAATGTTGTCTTTAAAATGACGTCGAGGGGCAGAACCAATAAACTTCTCAAATTATTTGCTGTGGCGTCATCGTCTAATGGTCAGTATACAATAAAAATAAAGTATTATAATATGTATAAAATTATTTATTAAATATTTTTAACTTTTAGAGAATGAAGACTATAAATCTGACACTTCTGAAACATCGGTATATGTCGACTCTGAAGATTCTTACAAACCCTTTGGTGATAATGTTTCTGAGTCTACTAGTTCATATGAAGAAATAGATATTGCACAGATTCGCGAAGATGAAACCCATGAGGCATTTGTAAGTGTAATAAGAACTTTATTTTCATATACATTATTCAACATTTAAATTAATAATATAATTTTTAATTTGTTTTTTTCTTTTGTAGAACACAACCGTTCCATTTGATAGTGACTTAAATACTGGATTAGAAGAAGTTGACCAAGAAAATGTACCAGTAAGATATAAAAGAAAACGCAGAAAAAGCATTAAAGGTAGATCTCGTAAAATAAGAAAGACCAGAAAAGAAAATCGTAACCTGGGTAAATCATATGTCACAGAATCTGGTAAAGAAATAGCTGCTCGAAAATTCAAATCACTGGATGTGTGTAGACAAAAATGTAAAGAACGTTTTACTGATGTGGACAGACTTAATATATTTCACGAATATTGGCAGTTAGGGTCATCATCTAAACGTAGTGCTTATATAAGTGGTCTTATAGTTTTAAAGGAAACCGACTGTCATAGAAAGAAAGTTTTAGACCAACAACACCATAGAAATAGGAACTGGTCAAGAAAATATTATTTGCGTGTAAATGGTGCACTTGTACCCATTTGTGCTAAATGTTTTTTGTTAACATTCAATGAAAAACAGAAGTTTGTTTCTTTGGTTATTTCAAAAATGTTATTGAGTACTGGTGGCATTATTGAAGAAGACAAAAGAGGTAAAAATATTAAATATAACAAACATACAGAGAAAACTCTTGATGAAGTTAAACAATTTATTCTATCTATTCCATCATACGAAAGTCATTATTCACGAAGACATTCTGAAAAACGTTATCTACCCTCTTTCCATACAATATCAAGTTTATATCAAGAATACAAAGTAAAACATTTTAAACCTGTCGGACGTCCTACATTTGAACAAATATTTCATGAGTTAAATCTTTCAATTAAAGTGCCCAAATTAGATACATGTAATAAATGTGATACATTTAACATTCAAATAAATGGTACTGCTGAAGGCAAAGAAAGAGAAACTTTAATAAAATCTCTTAAAGACCATCAAAATGAAGCTGAGCTCGCATATACTTCCAAAGCTTATGACAAAAATGAAGCCAAAGAAATTAAAGAAAAAAAAGTATTAACATTTGACATGCAACAGTGTCTTCCAACGCCTAAATTAGAGACCAATGTGGTTTTCTACAAAAGACAGCTGTGGGTGTATAATCTAACTGTACACGATTGTGATGATAATCAGGCATATTGTTATATGTGGAGTGAAGTGGATGGAGGTCGTGGAGCAAACCAAATAGCATCTTGTATAATGAAACATTTAAGTAATATAAGTTCTTCCGTCAAGCAAGTTACATTATATTCAGACACATGTGGAGGTCAGAATAAAAATGCACATATGATGGCCATGTACATGTCTTGTATTAAAAATCACGAAAACATAGAAATCATAGATCATAAATTTTTAGTTGCCGGTCACACTCATTTGGAGTGTGACATAGATCATGCTTTAATAGAAAAAAAAAAAAAAAATTCTAAAACACCGATTTATCATCCGCATGACTGGTTACAACTTGTCAGACAAACTGGTAAAAAAAATCCATTTCAAGTAATTGAAATGACTATGAATGATTTTTTTAGTTTTTCAGAACTTTTAAAATCTGCATTAAATACAAAAAAGTTCAATGATAATGGAGAGAAGTTTGTGTGGAGAGATATCAAGTGGTTGCGTTTCACAAAAAATGTCGGAGTTCTGCTGTATAAAGATACTCTAAATGCTGATGTACCATTTAAAACCATATCACTTCTTAGAAAAGGTCATGCACGAAGTAATTTATTACCTCCATTGATTTATACCAAACCAGTACCAATTTCTGTCAAAAAAAAAAAAGATTTGATTGAGTTACTTCCTCTCATACCTACAGTATTTCATCATTTTTATCAAGCACTACCTACAGATAGCCAAACAAAAGATACATTGCCAGATGATGATGTAGAAGAGAACTCAGAATAAATTATTAATTATGTTCCTAATAATCTAAGTCAGTAAAAACTTTGTGCAATATGACTTAAGTCTTATTATTAATTTTTTTTTTAAGTTTATATATTATTAAACAAGTTAATTTTGTTATTTTTTATGTTTTTCTCATATAAGAGTATTTTATACAAGTGGTTATAATTTTTTTGTTTATGTTAAAGTTTATTAAAATAAAAAGTTTTTTCTCAAATTTTATTCAAAATTTTAATTTAATATCCCTGAAATTATTCATTTTGAACATAAGACCTTTTACCCGAGCATCACAGAATTATTCTAATTTAATGAATATTTAATTAATCAACTTTCATTAAGTATATTTATTTATTGCATTAGTGTACATGAAAATCTTTGCAAATTATGCAGTGTGCGTGTGCCCGTGTGCGTGGACAGTGATAGTCACCGCCACCGCCACCGCTACCGCCGCAGTGTGCGTGGGCTAGCGATATCCGTTATCGCCACCGTCACCGCTACCACCACCGCCACCGCAACCGCGGCAATGTGCGCGGACCTTTAGACGAAATTTAAATGATGAGCTAAATGCTTCTAAGATATCCAACTCATAGGCGAAAATAGCGGGGGGGGGGGCTAAGCCGCCCCCCCCCCCAAACTTTGTATAGCCCCCCCAAAATAATTATGTCATACAAATTTTGTATTTATTTTTGCTCATACACATCGAAAAATAATGCGAATATTGAAATATTTTATTTCAATAAAAATTAACAAAATATTCATACCGTGGTTAGTGGTTACTCAAGTTACTGGTTAATGTTTGAAGATACCTACTGATAGCTAGTAAGTGATAAGGTTCTGTGATAGAACAGACTTACAATATAGAAGCGAAACTCAATCAGCACCGACATTATGTTAGACCCAAGGTTACCCACTTACCCGTATTATGAAGACGTTTACTGATTACCGGATCGTAGTCAAGTAGGCAACACTGCCAACACTGTTAAAAATATAAAGTGAATTAAACTGATTAGTGATTTTACAACCAGCCGATCTAATAAGTAATAACTAATAACAGACCTGTGTACTGTGTAGTGTCTATATTTTTGTTGACTGTTAATTTGTTCATAGTGATTCATTTAAAAAATGTTTAGTATTTTTTATATTAAAAATAAACCTATTGAAAATATTAATAATGATTCGATTAGAAATACAAATCCTAATAATGAACCAATTGAATGTAATGATGATGAGATCAAACTAGATGAAATTGAAGAGAAAAAACCAGCATGTGACAATTTGGATCTTAGAACATTAGAAACAGGACCTGTAAGGCCAATATTAAAGGTAATTTAAATTTAAAATAATTATAATATCATGGCTTGCGCTGCTTGTTAGTTGTGGTAATTTTTTTTATCAAATTTGCTTATAGGCTTATCCCAAGACTAGATATGGAAAGCAAAATAGATCATTTTCTGCCACATTTTACAGTGAGTTTAGTTGGTTAGAGTACAGCTTAAAAAATGATGCAGTGTACTGTTTTGCATGTCGCATATTTCCAGTAGATTCTGGCCATTTAGAAGCAACGTTTAGAACTATTGGCTTTAAAAATTGGAAAAAAGTGGGTTATCTAAGCAATTTTATTCATATAAGTTGATAGCTATATAAAATTAAACACCATTATTATTTAGATTAGTGGATGTAAGGACACCAAAACAAATAAAACCAAATTACAACTACACGCACTTAGTGAGCATCACTTGATTGCTATGAGTAAATGGTCAGCATACAATAGTACACAAAAAAATGGCAGTATAGCAGCTCAAATATCAACTACTTACAAAAAACATATACAAGAAAATCGAGAATATGTTAAATGTTTGATTGATATTTCTCTTTATTTTGGACGTCAGAGTATTTCTTTTCGTGGACACCGTGAAAATGAAGAATCATTCAACAAAGGTACTAACTACTTACTAGAATATTATAAAATTTTGATTGTAGGTCTTTTAGTCATAATTAAATTTTAAATTCAATTCCATTGTTTAGGAAATTTTAAAGGAATGTGTTCTTTAATAGCAAAATACAATCCAGAGTTCAGTAAAAAATTTGAAAACAATTTAACTAACCATACCAGTTGGTTAATACAAAATGAGCTAATATCTTTGTGTGCCTCAAAAGTACAACGAACAATTATTAATGAAGTTAAAAAAGCTGGAATATTTAGTATCCAATGTGATGAAGCTCGGTAATGTATTATTGATTATTATATTTTAACAATTTATTACATAACATAGATACAATGACAGACCGCATATCTCAAGAATACCAAAACAAATACATTTAAAAAAAAAACTTTAAATAAAATATAATTTGTTTATACTTAATAATGTTCTAGTTGTCATCATGAAGAACAAATGGCAATATCTATTCGCTATCCAAAGAATTTGGATGTATTTGAACGGTTTGTTGGATTTGTTAACGTTTCAAAAAAACAAAATGCTGACGCATTAGTAACAGCTTTGCTGAATTTTATAAATACATCAGATTTAAATGAAATTCCAATAATTGGACAGTCTTACGATGGGGCAGCTGTTATGTCAGGTTCAGAAGGTGGAGTTCAAAGAAAACTGAGACAAAAACATTTACCAGCATCAGCAGTTATATATATTCATTGCATGGCACATAAACTGAACCTTTTTATAGTCGATATGTGTAGTCATATCAAGGTAAAAATAGTGCACAAATAATTGAAATTGTAATATAATTCCTCGGTAATACTAACATATTATGTTACGTTCATCTAATCATGTTATAGGGTGCTAGAAATGTATTCAATGGATTACAAGCTTTGTATGTACATTTTTCTTATCCAACTACCAATACTAAATTAATCGAAATGCAAGATAAATTAAATTAAAAAAAAACAAAAATTGGACAACTGAGCGACACACGTTGGGTATGTCGTTTAAAAAGTTGTGAAGCCCTTTTAAAAAACTTTAAAGCTATAGTATGTGTCTTAACTGAGGAAATAGAAGTTCAAGAATCCAAAAAAATGGCACAAGCTATTGGTATAATTTATACTTAAATATTTCAATTAGTTTTAATAGTTTTACTTTATTTTTAATTAACATGTTCTAGGTGTTCTTGCAACCATTAAAAATGTTAAGTTTGTTGTACACTTATTTATTGTACGTGAAGTATTGAAAATAGTAAATATATTGAGCGTTCAGCTTCAGGCCAAATCAGCTACATTGGGCAAATCTGCTAGTTTAGTAAAAGGCATAATAAGCACTTTAGAAAATAATCGTTCGTCTGACCACTTCAGTGAGCTGTGGGTTGATATCATACAATTTTGCAATGAGAATAATATTTATATAAATACTTCCACTACTAGTAAAAATATATAAAAAAAAATACTCAGACTATCTGTATGACATGTTTTATAATTTTTAGAAGAATTAAAGAGAAGTAGAAAAGAGCCTAGATATCTCCAAGATTTTGATGTGACTACAGTAACAGGATCCGATGATGATCTTATTAGAACAAAGGATGTAAAGTCATACTGGAAAATAAATGCTTTTTTTCCCATTCAGGATGTAATTATTATTAATATGAAAAAAAGATTTTCAGCTGAAAGTTTTCAGATTGCTACATCTATTGAAAATTTAATGAAAATGGATTTTGAAGGAAGCTCATTTTTAATTGACCATTATAAGGTAATTAATTCAATATATTTTAAATGTAGTATTTATAATAATTGACTATTATTTTATTTAGGATGTTTTAAAAGTAAATACTGAAGATTTAAAGTGTGAAATGACTGTATTTAAAAATATTTTAAATGGAAACACAGAATATGAATATTTTAAGGAACATCTTACACAACAAGTTTTTCCAAATTTATTTAAACTCGTTCAAGTAGCAATCACATTACCGGTCAGTTCATCCACTTGTGAGAGATCATTTTCGGCAATGCGAAGGATCAATACATATTTGAGGTCTACTATGTCTCAAAACCGGTTCAATGAATTAGGTATACTTAATATAGAAAAAGATATTGTTGTAGACGTTGAAGATATTTTAAACGAATTTTCTAAAACAGAAAGAAGAATAAAACTAATGTAATTTATTTTTTAATAATTTGTTGTGATTAAAACATACTTATTTAACTATTGTAAATTGTTGATTTTGATTGGTACTAAATAATCTGAACGTAGTAAGGAAAATTTTTTTGTAATATAAGTGTCAATAAAGTGTTCAATCTAAACCTGAGTTTCAGCCCCCCCCCAAAACTCAAACACTATTTGCACCTATGATCCAACTTGTATAAAAGCAAACAAACAATTATGGTTAGTTCAAATTTATCTACATGATTAAAAATATAAATGCCTATTAAGCAAGTTACTCATATTATTTTCATATTTTTTATTTTAGGAATTGGTTGAAGATGTTAATAATGTTAATAAATTAACTTCAAAAGATGTTACAGTCGTTGCCAGATAAATTGAGACGGCGGCGGCGGCGCGATAACGAAAAACCAGTGGTTCAATCCGTATTTCAATATTATTACCGAAAATACATCAATAAACCAACTATTGTTACAAAAAATATTTTACGATATTAATTTAAGATCAAATATGCCGATAATAACCTTTTATTTTAGAAAAATAAGTAGAAATTGTAAAATAATATAATTAATGTAATAATAATACATAATATTTATAATAATAATTAATATGATAAAATAATAAAATCTATATATTTTTTGCACTGAGCCGGGTTCGAACTGGTGACTGCGCGCGTCGTAGCTAACTGTGGGACCTTTGCACCACACTGCCAGCGACTAGTTTGGGCTACACTTAATGAAAAGCGCCGCCGCCGCCGTCTCAATTTATCTGGCAACGACTGTAGTATAATTATTTATGATAAAAAAAACTCATGTACTTAATTAAATTTGAAAATAATATAAATAATTTTCAATTTTATAGTATTATAATATTATATTGTATTTCATGAATACATAATATTATTTTGTTATTGAGATACTTAGTTATTAGGTTATTAGATACCTAGTGAATAAGTTAATATTTTAAATTTTAGGTTGTTTTCATACCTACATTAAACAATTAATTATATTTATCTATTAATATTAAATTTTACCTCATTACTCACTAGTCATTAATCACCAATTAATATTACTCTTATTTTATTTTAAAACATGTTTTAACTATCAGGATTATAGCAAAATAAATGATCATCTAGATTCTAGAAAATACAAGTATGTATTGTATTGATAAAGTTTTAGAAAAATGTAATGAAAATATTGAATCAAATTTTCCTGATGATATCTTATCCTTATATAAAGTAAATATTCTTTTTTAATATTAATTCTCACTCCTACCTTTTAAATTTAACATAATATTGCTTTTATTTATTATTTTAAGAATGATGGACTTGAAAATATTAATGCACCTTATATGGTGAAGGCAGGAAAAAATATTAAAGCGTTTTACTCAAAAATGGAACACGTTACATGTTTGGCACATTCCCTACACAGAGTAGCTGAAGAAATACGTAAACAGTTTCCCGAAATTGATGCTTTTATTTCGAACGTAAAAAAGATTTTTTTGAAATGCCCATCTCGAGTATTAAAATTCAAAGAAATGGCGCCAGGGATACCAATGCCCCCTCAACCAATACTAACTAGGTGGGGTACATGGTTATCGGCAGCAATATACTATTGTGAAAATTATCAATTGATTAAATCTGTTGTGATGGGGTTTGATAAAAAAGATGCTGTAGCAATTGAGAATGCACAAAAACTGTTAAATGATAATAATTTGGAACTAAACTTGACATTTATCAAAGCAAATTATGGAAATTTAGCAAAAGACATTACTACATTGGAAACATCTGGATTATCGTTGGCTGACGCAATTAATATTATTGCTCAAGTACAAAATGAAATCGAAACAGACAACAGTAGTATCGGAAAATCCATTAAAAAAAAACTAGAAGTTTTAATTTAAAAAACATATTTCAAATATTTTGGAAGGAAAAGCAACATCTCGAAATACTCGTAATACAATACCTGAAGAACTAACTGCTGATGACATGGCTCATTTGAAGTTTGCACCTATGACGTCAGTTGACGTGAAACGAAGTTTCTCGAGATACAAAACAACACTGGCCGATAACCGTCGAAGATTTCTGTTCGAGAATATTAAGCAGCACCTAATTATACAGTGCTATGAAACAAAAGGTAAAAGTATAACGAATATACCTATCTAAATTGTATACCTATTAATTTTTTTATTTTTTAGGGAAGAAGAATGAAGAAGAAGATGGGCAAGAAGATAATTGAGAGTTAATTAATTAAGGTTTTATTGTATTTAAATATTTTTTATCTGATTTTTCATAATTTATATATATATATATATATATATATATATATTTTAAGGGCATTTTTTTAAGGCATTTAATCGGATTTTTTTAAGTCATTTTTCTTGTTTTTTAGATCATATAAATCCGTTCCCTAGATATAACCAATAAGGTCACTGGTATTACTCATGATAATGCATCAAATATTACGAAGGCAGTAAGAACTTTAGAAGAGCAATTAGAGATTTATTCAAATAGATGCGCAGCACACACGATTCAGATAGCAATAAAGAAAGGACTCGATAACAATGTTTGTAGTAGTTTGTTAAAAAAAGCATCATCAATTGTAAGTGCTTTTAGACAATCGCTTAAGCGATTCAATGCACTACAATTGTATCTACAACAGACGAGTCAAAAATCATTAACTCTATTGCAATGTTGTCCCACTAGATGGAATTCGTCCCTAGCAATGTTAGATCGCTTGCTTTTACTGGACAGAGCTGTTGTAGCTGTTATATCAGACAGAGAATACTTCAACACAAGAACAGCCAACAATTTAGAAATGATTGAAGAAGATTGGAATCAATGTGAAGTTATAGTCAAGTTATTGAAACCACTGCAACTAGCCACCACAGTATTATGTTCTGAACAACAAATCACAATATCAATGGTAAATATTTATCGTAAATATAAATTTGGTTGGTAATAATTATGATTTAGTATATCCTAATTTTAAAATCATATAAAACTTGTTAATTGTATTTTAGGTTCGTTCACTCAATGCTAGTCTCATAAGTAAACACCTGAATTCAAATCAAACAGACTGTATGTTTGCTACAACATTCAAAAACACAGTTTCCAAAGAATTGGCGAAACAATTTTCAATGGAAGATCCGAATTATGAGGAAAGAACTGATAATTTACCGGTGCTTATAGCGCAAATGGCAAGTCTTCTTGATCCTAGGTACAAAAACTTAAAATTTGAGTCCTCAGAGCAAATAAAATACCGTATACAATCGATGATTCGTTCAAAAATGTTATCTGTTAACACATATTCGACAAATGTCGACAATTGTAATCAAATATCAAAAAAGACTGTATTAGATGAGCGAATGGGACAATTTTGTGACGAAGAAGATGAATTTACTCGATATTTGTCAGAACCAAAAATTAATCATAATGAGAATCCATATTTGTGGTGGACAGCTCGTGAAAATGTCTATCCAACTATATCAGTTTTAGCAAAAAAATGTTTATGTATTCCTGCATCGTCAGCACCGTCTGAACGCGTATTTTCTACAGCCGGTCATATTATAACACCCAAGCGAAACAAAATGACGCCTCACCACTTGTCAGCATTTGTATTTTTGAAAAACAACCTATAATAATAATTATAAGAATAATAAATAATTATTGATACCCATTAAAATTATAATTATTTTACTATTATCAAAGAGGGTGTTATTATTAAAAAATTGTCTTTGATCTATTAATTTTATATATATATATATATATATATATATATATATTTATTTATTTATTTAAACATATTTTTACAGCAACTCTTAATGTTTTTGTTATTGATCACTTATTTTGTGTTGTTTGCCTATTATTATTTATATCAGCTATACAAAACTATTATTTTTTGTTTCATTATAGATAATTATTCTGATATTTGTAAATTGTGATACTAATTTAATTTAATACTTATACTGTAACTTATAAATTTAGTTAAAAGCCTTGAACTTATACATTGTTACAGGTTTGGTGTATTTTTTAAAATTTTGTTCGTTGCTTTAAATAAAGTTCTAAATACAATTAAGTTAGTATTTGAGTACTAAAATCTATAAATAACTTGTTCAAAATAACATTTTATTTTAAAAATGTGTAATTATTTTGTATTTACTATAAATAATTTTTAAAAGAATTCTAATTCAATGTTTTCTAATCCAAAATCCGGATTCAATGCAAAATCCGGATTTTAGAATCCGAAATCCGGGTTTACAGTATAGTTCGGATTTCAGATTTCGAACTTCAAACATCCGGATTTTCAAACTTCAGTGAATCCGGATTTTTCCCATCACTAGTTAATATATGTCTATATGGGAAAAACCAAAGAAAGATTAATTGCTTTGGAAACTGCCGAAGATAGTTCAGGTAAATGGATTTTTGATGTATTTCAAAAAATAATGCAACAGTATAACATTAATTGGTAAGAATATTTATATGCACAACCGTATGATGGTGCTGCTTCAATGCAGGGATAATATAAAGGATTAAAAACATTAATTCAAAAGGAAAATGATAAAGCCATATACGTGTGGTGTTTCGCACACAGACTTAACTTGGTAATCGTAGACACTGCCGATTCTAGTACCAATACAAAAAATTTCTTTGGTGATCTTCAAGCTTTAGTTAATTTTATGAGAGCGGTTAGGTTAGGTTATTTTATGGTCGGGGGGCTGGCGTGAAGTTAGCCCCTCATTGAGAAATCAGCGATAGTTCAAGAACTATGAAGTTACAAATTTCAAAAAGTTGGTTACAAATAGTTACAAATTAAAAAAATGAGGTTACAAATTATTTTGAATTGATCCGAGGTGGGTGGGGGGCTAACTTCACAGACATTTGTTGTTTAGTTGTTTTACATTTATGAATTTGATTTTGGGTAAAAAATATGTAAGACTGTTTATTTTTTTCTACCGCTATAAATTCGTGGGTAGATTGAATAAAAACGAAATCGTTTTTATTTACATGGACTGGTAAACTTATGATTACGGTAAAGATTAAAGGGTATGTTTTCTATGAGTGGTATATTTATTACAAATATTATTAGATGATTGACATAAAAAATATTTAAATCGATTAATTTCATAAAGTCAAAATAGCTTTTAGTGTTTATTTCTATGGGTAAATTTAGATTTGATGGTAAATTTGTTTTTATATCTTGAAGCTGTGTCAATAATTCATTTGGTTTAATTATTTGGGGATTAACCTGTCCTTTGTGTGCATTTGTTATTATGTTTAATAATAAGGTGGTATCTTTTGCGTATTGATTTAGTAATTCAGTATAGATTGAGTTATATAGTTATATTGATTCTACTATATTTAAGATTTTTAATTCGTCTTTTTGTATTTTCAATTCATTATTTAGTTTATTCATATTAATATCTATGGTGTCTTTAATTTTTATGTAGCTTGAAGTAATTGTAGCTTGATTTGTTCTTTTTGAATCATTAAGGTTTTTATTTGTTTTTCTTCTAGTGTTTTGATCTTGTCCTCAAATATTTCTCCTTCCTCTTCCGTTAGTACTACACCTCTATCAAATTATCTCCAATCCAAATCCCTAGACTTTATAGAAGCTATTAATTTCATAAATACTAGTTTAAAACAATTAACTCATAAAAGGAATGATACTGAATATGAAAAATTACTAAGCGAAGCAAAGCAATTTGCCGAAAATAATTGTCTTCCTTCAACAAGCTTTAAAGAAATTAGAAGAAGAAACAAAAAAAGGATACCTGGTGAAAACAGTAGGGATATTATCTTCTCCAGAAAAAAAGTATAAATGTGAAACTTATTTTAAAGTGTTGGATCAAATCATAAATTCTGTTCATTCAAGATTTAATGAATCCCATGAAATAATGAAATATTTAGCTTTGTTATCTCAAGAAAGAATTGCATTACATAACAACCGAAATCAAACACTACCATATGATGTTTTTAATAGATTAGGAACATGGATACAAAACCTTAATGTAGAACAATTAAAAAACGAATACAAAACATTTGCTAAAAGTTTCAATGAGTTAATTTCTGGTATTAATTTATCATCTCAACTTCATACAGAAATTATAAATACAACTAAACAAGGAGAGGATGATCAAAACTCTGATTGTGAATTAAAGAATAGTAGCAGTAGCAGTAGTGGGGAAAGCATCAAAACAACTGATAAATTAAACAAAATAAAATTCCACACCATGCTTCATGTATTATCAACTTTTGATTTATCTGTTGCTTTTCCTAATTTATATTTGGCATGTAAAGCTTATGGAACAATTCCAGCGTCATTTCAAAAGTAATTAATTAAAATACTTAAATTATATAATATGAATCATTAATTCTTTTATATGATTCTTAAGGTGAAACTTATCAAAACTAGACTGAGGACAACTGGTAATGAAGGAAGACTTGAGAGCTTATTAATGCTTAGCGTTGAAAAAGATGTTCAAATTGAAAATTTTTGTAAACATTTTTTTTGAAAATTGAAAATCATCTAAAGGTAAGTGTTTTAATATTTTTTTCTTCATCAATGGTTATATTTACATCTAAATATTATGAGGATTGCAATTATGTGCTCATAATTCACCTAAATAGTATGATTTTTAAGTAAATGCATGTATTTCGAAAAAACTGTGAGATGGGTATTACCGGCCAAATGTGATGGGGTAATGGCGGTAAAATTTTGACTGACTGTCATTACCCCGTCACAAATTAATTATATAAAATATACCTAATAACTTTAGTACCTAAATAATTTATTTTAGATGCCACGAACATACGTTCGAAAAACAACTAAAGGTAGTTGGATTACCGAAGACTTAGTACGAGCCATAAATGCTATTACTAATAAAGAGATGAGTATGCATAAGTCTTCTGAAAAATTCAATATACCATACAGGCCATACAGCACTCTTCAAGAAAGGATAAACCGCAGTAATTATCAACCACCAAGATTAGGTTGTGTGTCAGTGCTCTCATCATCAAATGAACAAGAAATTTCTGATCATGTAATTAAACTTGTCAATCTTTTTTATGGTCAGACCCCATTACAACTGAGAGCAGCTGCCTATAAATTTGCTGTACAAAATAATATTAAAAACAAATTTAACTATCATCGTAAGTTGGCTAGTGTTGATTGGTTTCGACATTTTATTAGGCGGAATCCTTCTGTAACTGTAAGAAAACCAGAAGCCACAAGCATGAGTCGAATTACTGCGTTTAACAAAACAGAGGTAACATTATTCTTTCAAAATCTTGAAAAAGTAATGGAAAAATATAATTTTACTGCAGCTAATATTTACAATATGGACGAAACAGGAATTAGTACAGTACAGGATCCAGACAAAATTATTGCTCCAAAATGCCAGAAAAGAGTGGGTTCTATTAGTAGTTGGAAAAGAGGAAAGTATTGTTTACCTGCCTATATTTTATATATTAACTTACGTTTGTTTATTATAATTTATAATCTGATATTATACAATACAGAAAATAATTTTAATTGAAATAAAAGAAGTTTTTCAATTTTTAGTACCTAAGATATATTTGTTATACTTTTAACATTTATAAATACAAAACACAAACATATCTAATACACTTTAGTAATTATTAATATTGATAAATACCTCTATACTGTGATATCATATTTTGTATGATTTTTAGAAATTTTTATTTTTTCCCATGCTTTTACGTGTATTTTTATGTGACTGGTTATAATATACCCCACTATAAGGGCAATGCCGGTCATTTGTATCATATGTGTTTTTTTTAAAAATGTTTCACTTTACTTTATAGTTCTAATGTAAGCGATAGTAAATTATTTGGATTTTTATTACCGGAGATACACGTGCTCCCACTTAGGTGGCCGCCATTCCCCCATATTCCCCTCTACATTTGAATGTTAAAAGTACGTACAGACCAAGCAACATTTTGTTGGCAACGTGTTGCCAACAGTGTTGTCAACATGTATCTCAGCAACTGGTTAAAAGTTGACGGATACACGTCAATGTTGGGCGGCATGACATCAAAGAAATTTGTTGCGTGTTGCTTGTATCTGAGTTTTCCAATCGAAATGGAAAACATCGCTCAGTATGGACGATGTTGTCAACAATTACTGTCATTGATTTGTACACACGTTCACATATCGTTAAGTTAGTTTAGTTGTACTTTTTAATTTTTTGCATAAAAATGTTGTGGTCAAAAGAGCTCGTAATAGAACTCATTGAAATGCTGAAAGCTGCCCCTGCCTTGTGGGACATACAATCCAAAGAATATCGGGATAGAAACTTGAAGTTTGATGAAACGTCCAAAATAGCATCTCACTTCAAAACAAATGTGGATGAAGTATCAAGGAAAATTAAATCCCTAAAAACTCAGTTTAGCCGGGAACGGAAGAAAATTGGAGAAAAAAGTAAAAGTGGAGCTGCTACAATTTCGGAAGATAATATATGGTTTGGGTATAATATGATGAAGTTTCTCGTGGAAAATAACATTTCTACAGGCAGTCGCAGTACAATTGAGGTAGGTATCTAGTAGTTAAAAAATAGTGAAGTAGTAGTTTAAAATTGAATTTATTTTACTTACTTACTAAATCAATAAATACTATTTATATTATAATTTATTTATTTATAATAAATAAACTAAATTGTATTATTGTAAACTTAAAAATTATTGCCATCAAAAATGTCTATATTGCGTATTTTTGTCGTTGTCGTTATCGTAATATTGAGACATAACTATAAATAACTTAAAATAATTATAAACCTACAAGCAACCATTTGTGGTTTGTTCATGTAATCATGTGTATTGTGTACGTCATACGACGGTTGTTATTATTATCGCATAATCACCCATAGTAATACAAATAAAATAAGAAATAACACTAATATAAAAATAATTTATTATAAATATTATGAAATATTTTTATTGTTAGCAAAATAATTTTTTAAACAACAAAGACTATATTTTTTACCTTGTAGTGTTAAATTTTAAAATTAATTAGTCAATTAAATAAGATTAACAATATAAATATAATAAAAACTATATTTGATTAAATTGACAATGTAATAAGAAACCATTAACTACAATAATAATCATAGCCCAGAAAATTTATGCAAATCTATCTTGCCACGGTACTTTTCCTTCTTCTGAAATAAAATATTTGGCGAATTCTTTTCTGATTTCTTTAGCTTCTTGAGAAGCATTTCTTGGGATGCGCTGTAAATCAAGTAAACTTCCCTCAGTTTCTGCTCTCCATGATCCAGGTGTTATTGAACCAGTATCTAAATCTTCACTATCAAATGTGCCAGGTGGTGTGTACATCCGTACTGACTGTGCATTTCGTCTTAAAAAGTTATGTAGATAAATGCAAGCAAGTACTACACTTTCAACTTTCTTTGGGTGTAATGGAATAGGCTTTCTAAATACTCGGAAAACAGTCGCCAGCAAACCAAACACATTCTCAATAATCCGTCGAGCTCTACTTAATCGATAGTTAAACGCTCTTTCTTGGGAACCTTTTGGATATGGACCTGGGAAGGGCTTCATAAGGTTTGTGTTTAATGAAAATGCATCATCTGCTACCAATACGAAAGGAGTAACTTGGCTTTGAATTTTCTCTGATAAGCATGTCGGTTTTGGAAGTTTTAACTCATTGTTTATAAGTTTATTATAAAATGTTGTATTTGCAAAAACACCACCGTCAGAAATTCTGCCCTGGCATCCCACATCGGCATAAATAATACGATAGTCAGCATCTGCTATAGCCATCAACACGATACTAAATGTGCCATGATAATTATAATATACACTTCCGCTGTTCTCTGGTGCTTCTATCTGTACATGTTTCCCATCGAGTGCACCAATGCAATGAGGGAAATTCCATTTTAAGCAAAATCCGTTTGCTACTTCACGCCAACCTTCTTCCGACCGTGGTATCTGCAAAATGAATAATACAATATCATACTTATATATATTGCGCATATATGCAATATAGTAACCACAGTTTTTATATTTTAGAAACAGCCAAATTCAAAATTCAATTTTGTCAAAAAACTGGTTTTGCGTAAAAATTCCCGTTTTTCAATATTTTTTTTTGTTTTTCACGAAGCATTTAAAAACTACTGAAAATGTTTTACTCTTGCCCCCCCTCCTCCTCCCCAAGTAAAATATAAATTCACTTTGCTACCCGAAACCACCCTTGATTTTTAAGATTGATGTACTGTACAATATATAAATATATATATATATATAAATAATATATATATATATATATATATTTATATATATCTACGTGGCATAATATATATATATATATATATATATATATATATATATATATATATATTATATATATATGTATATATACCTAACCATTAATAAACATAAATCCATCTTTACGCTTAGAATCTAATATTAACACAAATCCTGTTTAATAGGAAAACTCAGAAAAAGAGACTGAAAACTACGATGATGATGACTTAAGTATTTCATCCATCGAACATTGTGAAGAAGTTCAAACTCCACATGAAAGTTACCCTTGTATAGCCAATACATCAACATCTTCGCCTATAAGACGAGCTTCATCAGAAGTAAAAAATAAATTAAAAAGAAAAACAAATAATGATGTCAGAGTGGATGAAGCCTATAAATTCATGCGAAGTGTACAAGAAAATATGAACGTTAAAGATGGGGAAAACGTAGCCAACAGAATTCGCGGTGCGAATCAAAATGTGCGAGCTATATCTATTGCCAAAAATCGCATGGATAATATACTTTTCCAGTTAGAAATGGGCGCTTTTTCGGTATCTGAAGAGGAAACATATGGTGCAAGACAACATTTGTATCAATTTCCATATAATATCAATAATAGATACTATCCAGAAATGAATACTTCGCAAGCAACACCTACGCATTCTTCAGATTATCAGATATCAGTGTGTACAACATCCTCATCTCCCTACCCATCACCGTCATCTGTGCCAAGTCAGCCAATGCATTCTTCCCATACACTACAACAGCCCTCATCTCCCTATCCGTCACCGTCATCTGTGCAAAGTCAGCCAACGTATTCTTCCCATACACTACAACAGCAAAATCAATCAACACCAATGCAGTATCAACCGCAAACTCAGACACAGATAATTTGGCAATCACCAGAATCTCAAAAGCCTCAATCACAAATTGCTTTTCCACAACAAAGTAGTGACATTGCAGAACTTAATGAATATCTTGTCCGCAGGGCCAATTCTAGATAAAATAATATTAGTAAAGATTCTACTTTTAAGTAGTATTGGTACATATATTTTTTTCAAGAAATTAATTTGTTTAGTTTTTCCTTTTTCTAAATAAACAATAACTATGTAAAAACATATATTACTTTTTAAATTATTATAATAATTATTATTATTATTAGTTTCTAATTATCTACTTACTTGACAATATCCTTTTAGAACTTCGAAGATTGCTTCGCATACTTCAGGTACAATTGTAGAAATTGATTGCTTCGATATCTTAAACAGGTACATAAGACTAGTAAACGAATCTCCTGTGGCTAAATATCGCAAAGTAACCGCTAATCTTATTGATGGCGGAATAGTAGTTTGTATTTTTTTTCGAGATCTTAGGAGCTACCAAACGGAGAAGTTCTTCAAAATCAGATTTAGTTAGTCTAACGAAATTGCGGAATGAACTGCCGTCATTTAAAAGTAATTCAGACATTAAGTTGTCACCATAGCTTATCCCATTTTTTAAAAATTTTCTCTGCCACCATCTTCTTTTTCTTACTTTACCATGAGTAGCTATGATGATGAATGCAGCACTAGCACCAGCAGCAGCAGTTGTCAGATCCATTTAGTATTTGTTTAAAATAAAGTATTTATTTTTTAAATATTAATATATTTTAACTTTAACTTTCACTTTCACAAGTACAACTTCACACTACAACTACAACAGACGGATGTGGACTGTTGACGCGCAACTATTTGGTTTGAACGTGCCACACTGTTGACAACATGTATCTAGATACATGTATCTGAATCCGACAAATTTGTTGTCAACATTCGGCAACGTGTTGCCAACAAAATGTTGCTTGGTCTGTACGGACCTTAAGATTGACTGACAACCAATAAATGTTTCTTTCTGATTCTCTATATCAGTGGTTCTTAACGAGGGTGGTACTACCCCCTTGGGGGCATTTCGGTCTCTCTGGGGGGTGGAAAGGTTTTCAAACTCGGAAATGAAAAATAATACAATTTATTATTATTATATAACAACATTACAAATAATTGAACGTGAAATTAGAATAGTTGTAATTGCGACAATTGCGTACGGTATGCGACGGCATACGGCATGTTATCTAATCGCATTTTACGAATCGGGAACGTCTAGTTTATAATATATTTATTTTCACATTTTCAACAATAACTAGACTATTGTATACTGTACCTTGCACTCTTGCAGTACGTGATTGATATCGTTACAGTGAACGTCGCGTTTTCGAATAAACTAGTGCGTTTTTCTGACAACACTAATAAATATTTTTATAATGAATGATCATAGTGCAAAAAAGAAGTGCCGTAAGTATTTAGTAGAGTATCTAAAGTTTGATTTTATCGCATCACCACTTAATGTACAGTTACCGTTTTGCCTGTGAAAAAATGTGAAAAAATATTTTCGAATGAGGCTATTGTCGTATACGCCACGCAAAGGCTTGGCGTATATAACAGATATATTTTCGGTTTCCGATTCTCTAACCGTCGGACGAGTAAATTATTGACACCTGCTGTATGGATTTTATTTAAGTTCTCCTTTTGGTGACCACGATAACGAGTACTGCGCAAAAGGATAGTTAAATATAAGTCCAACAGGATTTACACTATACAACTCTAAGGTTACTTTACTCCCGAACAACTGACCACGATAACGAGTACTGGATGTTCGAGGGTGAGGTATCTTTTACCTAGACAAAGTCTTACTCTTTTCTCGACTGACCACGATAACGAGTACTGGACGAGAAAATGAGTATTACAGTGTCTTACTACCTGTTTTTAAAAGTGTTATTCACCACAAAGCTTCTGTCTAGTAAGATGAGGTAAAAAAGTAGTGAAGAAAAACAGTTACACTTGGTTTTTTTTTTAAAAGAAATTAAATATAATAAAAAGTATCAAAAACAAATAATAAAAGAAACGTGAAAAAAAATACTGTTCGTTGGCTACGACGACAAGCGAAACAAACGAATAGCCCCGCTCCCGTCGCAGACGTCGTCTTAAATAGTGTTAGCAATTTGATGACTCGACTTGATTGACTTCTGTTTTCGTGTTATTTTAATTTTTTATAATTTCGTTATATATACAACAGTCCCATTACTTTAAACAAAATATGTCCTCATATTTTATTTTTACACATAGATAATAGGAGTCAATTGTATATATATTATGTACCTACCTATTTTTGGTTATATGACATAATATCATTCTTTTTTTTTTATTTTTTTTTTTTAATTCTCTTGTTATAAAATCCACCAGGTTTTCAAATTTCTTTAGAATTTCTTCCTCTATTGCTATTGTTTTTGCTGTGTTGTTTATTTGTATTGGCTGTTGTGGTTCGTGTTTTCGAGTCCTCCTGATCTTGCTTCTATTATATACTTCTTTACCTTGTTGGATTCTATTTATATTGAATTGGGCATTCTTAATTTTCTTTTCTAGTCTCACGATTTCTTCTTTTTTGTCCATCTGTAAAAATGGATTTGAAATTTATATTCTTTCACTCTTGTTTCTTGATATTATTTATTTTCATTAATTTTTGAAATAGTTTTGATTTAATTTTGAATATTTTTATACTGTATTTTAGGGGGTACACATTACACAATTCTTATACAAATGGTTAGTTTAAATTTTACAATTTTATATGTATCCTAAAAAAAAAATAATAATAATAATAATAATATGTTAAATTTTTCTGCTTAGATGAGTTATTTTAGATTTTGTTTATGTTTTATTTTGTCTTAAGAATAGTTGTTAGTTTTTTACTTAAACCCATTCATGCCCAAGGTTTAAAATTTTTTTTAATTCACTTTTTTTTTACTTATTTCTACTATTGGTGTTCTTGGGAAACCAAAAAAAATAAAAAATAAATTTTTTTACTCATAATTTTCTTAATAATATGTGTCCTATATGTAGGACAGTAGGAAAATAAGGTGTAATAGAAAAAAAAAATTATATAATTATATATTTATTTTTGAACAACATAATTTCAACTGTCTACTTTTCAAATTGATAAATTATTAAATTATTTGAATAAATATAAATTATTTTAAAGTGTGAAACTGTATGTTGCATTTTAAATGCACCCCAACATCACATTTGTTACATCTTGAAGTGGTTTTTTGATGACATTCTGCGCATCTTGTTTGTTTTTCTTGTGGAACTAAGTAATGCATTACACAAATCATATCGAGGAATATAACTAGATGGTTTTCCACCTTTTCGTCCAGGATTTGGTGCCTTGTTGAATTTTTGTAGATAATAAGTTGCAATATGTCTACGAAAAGCCAAAAGGTCCATTGGTTTTTCAGTATGGAGTTTATGCAACTGCCAAGCATTCTGTACAGCCAAATCAATAGAGTATGATACTATACACGAATACCATTTTTTACCACGAATGGAAATTCGATATTGAGAAACATTTTGATCCATACGATCAACACCGCCCATATTTTGGTTATATAAATGTATAAGTTGTGGTTGTGGTAATCTTATACTTCTTTTATCTGAAACAGACCATCTTTTTGCGGCCGTGACTGGCTCAACTCCAACATTATTGGATGCTATGGTAACAGTGCTATTGTCCTTCCACGCACATACCAAAATACCCGAATCAGAAACATAACTTTCGTACGAACCTCTTTCTTTTTTTTTAATTGAAGCCAAGTTTATTGGGCATTTCTTTGTTCTATTTGAACGTATTGTACCTGTTCCATATAAACCCATTTCACTCAACTTTTCTAATAACGGTAAACCAGTGAAAAAATTATCAAATACCAAATGATATGGAGCTATACGGTGTGCCAATAAATTATTTGCATAAGATAAGATAACTGACGCACCCAGACCATGCTCAGTATTTTGAAGATCACCACTTCTTCCTTGATAGGGAGATATCCAAACTACATAGCCTAATCTCAGTGTCCCAACCCAAATTTTGAAACCAAATCGAATAGGCTTGCCCCTTATAAACTGTTTGCAGCCATGTCTGCCGAAATATGGAACCATTGATTCATCTATACTATGAAATTGTTGATGTGGTGTGTGTATCAAAAATCTTGAATTTAGCATGGAAAGTAGTGGTCTTATTTTGGAAAATTTGTCATGCTCGTCAAGCTTGCTATTATCACAGAAATGAATATATGAAAAAATTTGCTCAAAACGATTTCGTCGCATAGCACCTGACACCAAGTCGTTATGTGTATCTGGTGATTTTTCCCAGTACATACGTCTTCGTGATAATTCATTATAACCTGATAATAACAAGATACCTAAAAAACACTTAAGTTCGTTTACATCAATTTGAAGTGGTTGGTTTTTAATAGACGCATAATTATTTGAATTATCAACAATCATTTCCAACACTTGTTGGTCGAAAAATAGCTCAAACAGTTCATAGGGTTGTAACGTATTATAAAATAAATTAGATTTTTGATCATCAACAAAAATATTTGGAGTTTCGAGATCTCCCTGGCGCCATAATACAGTTTGTTGACAATCTTGGTTTTGTTTTGTTGTTTTATTTTTTGGCCGATATGAGATGTTTTGTTTTATTTTCTTTCGTATTTTTTTACCACTTACTTTGTTTTGTTTTCTACTTCTGTGTTCTCCGTATCAGGATCATGTACAACTATATGTGCGTTTAGTAAGCTAGCCGGCATGTGGTTTATATCACCTATCGGTCCATCATCATCGCTGTCTTCATCAGTGATGTCATTATTCGCATTTGCTGGTGGCTCCATAAATATGTCAGTAACATCGTCCAAAATATCATCGATATCACCTTGTTCTAATAATTCGGTTACTTCGTTAACAGTTAGTCGTCTATAAAATTAAAAAATAGTTATATATTTTATTTCAAACTAATAAAAATATATTTAATTTATGTTTTATAATTTTTATCATATTTATGTATGGTAATATAATTTTAGTAACTGATGTACCCAGTGTCCTTCATTTAGAACACTATGTTTTGTATACTAATAAATAACTAAATATAAATAAAATGTGTTCCCCAGTTTGTAAAATATGTTTACCATACACTAATTAATAGTTTTTGTAAATGTATATGTAAATTATAGATAAACAAAATAATTTTTACTTACTTTGAAAATGACGCCATGGTGACTGAAAAATACACTGCTGTACAAAAATTGTTTTATAATAAAACTATCAGTTCTAATGAACGAAATAAGTTTTGTTATAATAAATACACTGTCACGTAGTAGATAAGAACAAATTGGGGAAAATAATTCTAAAAATAGATTCGATAACGATGCAATAAACCGGTGTCCTACATATAGGTCACTGGGCATGAATGGGTTAATTTTATATTTTTATGTGTACATTAGAATAAATGGTTAATTTTCTTCTTAGATATATTATTTTACATTTTTCTTTTTTTTTTTTACATTTTTATCTTAAGAGTAATGGTAAGTTTCCTAATTTAATCCTATGTTACCCCTTTTGTCTTAAAACTAATCTCTTTTTCTTTTTTTTCTCTTAAATTCTATTTTACAACCCCAAAAGGAAAAATTATACATATTTAATCTTAATATTTATTTTTAGACTGATTCTGTGTTATCCTGGACTTGAAGTTGGATGCTCTGAGCATTGTACACAACTTTCACAGTGTCTATTGGCTTAGTTTTATTTTTTGCTTTCAGTGATTTTATGATTTTGAATAGGATAATTCCGGTTAATATTAGCGCTACCGTCGATATTCCTACAGAATGTATCGTTTTTATCTTATCATTTGATGTTGAGCTTAATTCCTTTGTTATTTGTTCATCTAAGGATAACATTGATTTTGCATATATTTTTAAATCATTAAACTTCATCACTGTATTAGGGCTAATTTGGTTCCCGCCCTCGGGTTTTTGTTGTCTTATTTTGTCATTGAAGTGTTCGGTGAATTTAGATAAGTGAAATTTTGGGACGTAGTCTTTAGAAAAATTGCTTTTTCCCAGATATTTAGCTAATATAATGTTTTTAGTGAAAGCTTTACAATTCGGTTTTAGACTTAATATTCCTCCTTCGTTTATTTATATATTCTCTACTTTGTCCTGGCAGCTTACGATTAACTCAATGTGCTTGTGGGTTGCGTATATCCAACGATTACTATTTCCTAGTTGGTGCCATAAGTCACTTAATATTGGTACCGTTTTTATCTCGCAATTTTCTGGCATATTTTTTTCTTTTGTAAATAATTGAAATTCACAGTTTGATTTGATATTATTTGATATCGGCATATTTGATTCTCAGATTAATTGTTGCTTACGTCTGTGAAGTTAGCTCGGTTCAATTCAAAATAATTTGTAACCTAATTTTTTTAATTTGTAACTATTGTAATTTGTAACCAACTTTTTGAAATTTGTAACTTCATAGTTCTTGAACTATCGCTGATTTCTCAATGAGGGGCTAACTTCACGCCAGCCCCCCGACCATGCATAAATCGACCGGGATAATTTGTAACCTATAGTACTCAATTTGTAACTATTTGTAACCGACTTTTCGGAATTTGTAACCTCACCGTTCCCGAGTTACAAGCAAATCAAAATTGGGGGGCCAGCCCGCCAACCATGCATAAATCGACCGGGACAATTTGTAACCTATAGTACTCAATTTGTAACTTTTTGTAACCGACTTTTCGGAATTTGTAACCTCACCGTTCCCGAGTTACAGGCAAATCAAAATTGGGGGCCTACCCCCCATCCATGCGTAAATCGACCGGGACAATTTGTAACCTATAGTACTCAATTTGTAACTATTTGTAACCGACTTTTCGGAATTTGTAACCTCACCGTTCCCGAGTTACAGGCAAATCAAAATTGGGGGGCCTACCCCCCATCCATGCGTAAATCGACCGGGACAATTTGTAACCTATAGTACTCATTTTGTAACTAGTAGTAGTAGTACAAATTTGTAACCAACTTTTCGGAATTTGTAACCTCACCGTTCCCGAGTTACAGGCAAATCAAAATTGGGGGGCCAGCCCGCCAAACATGCATAAATCGACCGGGACAATTTGTAACCTATAGTACTCAATTTGTAACTATTTGTAACCGACTTTTCGGAATTTGTAACCTCACCGTTCCCGAGTTACAGGCAAATCAAAATGGGGGGGCCAGACCCCCATCCATGCGTAAATCGACCGGAACAATTTGTAACCTATAGTACTCAATTTGTAACTATTTGTAACCGACTTTTCGGAATTTGTAACCTCACCGTTCCCGAGTTACAGGCAAATCAAAATGGGGGACTAACCCTCTTAATCCATTTAAATCAACAGTTAGTAGCTTATTGCGTCTAATATGTAATTTTTTTCAAAAATCAATATGGAGAACCAATTTTTCAAAAAAAATCAAGTTTTTCACTTCAAAAAACTCACAACAACTAATTATAATGTTTATGGTACTATTGGAAAGTTGATAAATAATTTACAAGTATTTATTGAAATAATATAAAACTGAAATTTGATTTTATTTAGATTTTCTTTTATTGTTTTATATTATTGTTTAATATAAAAAAGTAAATGTGGTTTTATTGTTTTCATTAAAGGATTTATCCTTTGTCTATCTCTTGATAAATCATTGTGGCATTCCCAATGTCCTTTGATTCGTCTGCAGTAGGTTATATAATGTCCAACCGAATTAACAATATTATTACCAATGAAATCAATTACTGCAACGAGTGTATATCTTAAACAAAATAATTTTATAAGAAATAGGGATTACTAAACATATTATGTTAAAATAATGTAATCTGTATATATAAAAAGACTTGTCCTGGGTGATTCATCATCGCCTAGCCGGAACTGCTGAAGCTATAGATATGAAATTTTCAGTAAATGTACTTATTACTATGTATAGGCGCACTAAGAAAGGATTTTTCGAAATTCGCATTTTAAAGGGTAAAAAGAGCATAAAATAGTTAATTTTTAACGGTGGGTGAGGGGTTCGCGGTGCGGCAGCCGTCGACGCGCGGTGGCTAGACGTGGCCGCCCAAATTTCCCCTTCCATGTCACCGCCGCCGACACCGCCAACCGCCGCGCTGCCGACGAGCAGACGATAGAGCAATAGACCGACGAGCATGACGTGTCATTTATGATTCTATTATAACCACAGATAAGTATAATATACGCTTGCCGCAATAATCGACGACGCACACAGGCTTTCCCAACAGGAGTAGAAGTGGGGGTAGGCATGCTGTACTCTATGGCATGCTGTCCTACGCTCGCACCACTGACCAACATACGCGTAGCGTTTATATTTCATTTGTATAACGACACTCACGGCTTGCGCACTGTTTTACTTATTATTGTAGTATTCGGCACATGCTGTGAAGTTGTGATACGTCTTTAGCGTTTTTTTATTTTCAGGTGTTTTACTTATTATTTTTGAATAATAACGCGTCTTCGTATACGCACACTTACCTACATACTTCATGAACGGTTTTTTCTACATATTGAAAATTGAAATGTATTAAAATAACATGAAGTCGTGAGATCTTAGATATCTTTCTGTTGTAAATTATTTTTGATATCATTGCCGTATTCGGCACACGCTGTAAAGTCGTGAAATATCCTATACGTTTACGTATAGTTACACAAGGTGTTTTACTTATTATTACGAATATTAATGCGTCATCGTATACGCACCCCAGTTTATGTACGGTAATTTCTAAAAATTGAAGTGTATTGAAATAAAATTTACATACTTACAAATTAATAAAAAAATAATTAATATGGTTGTCGAATTATTGAACATAAATGGCATAATGATGTCCCACACTATCATTCCAATTATTGGTGACGGAGCTTGCCTGTTTAGGGCAATATCTTTTGTGTTATATGACACTCAAGATAAGGCCCAAGAAGTACGTAAAAAGATAGTAACCCATGTGATAAATAATTGGGAAGATTATTCAATAATGTCACATGATAGTGATGGAAATAATTATCGTAGTTCTGCTGACTACTTTAGTGATATGTTAAAATTTAATACTTATGGAGGTTTATGTGAGCTGGTGGCAGCCGGACAATTATTTTTGATATTTATTGAGGTGTACCTCAATGGTGAACTGTATGAAAAATTTGGTTCAGAAAGGAACCCCGTAAAGAGATTTCGTTTTAGTTCTATGCAAAACCTATCTAATGGGCATTTTGATGTTTATTTACCATATGAAGATGAATTGACTAACTCTGTATGTGATGAGTTTGATAACATACCCAGCTCTCAGAAGCATACTAAAAAACGACGGAAGAGATTTACAAATCATATCAGAAAAAAACAGCTTATACAATCTGCTACTAAATATCAGCTCAAAAATAAAGAAGTTCATAAAGTAGCAGCAGCCAAGTATAAAAAAAAAAAATCCAGAAGTAAATAGAGTGCAAGTTCATAGATATGAACAAAATAATCCAGGAGGACGATCAGAAAGGCGAATCCTTCCATGGAAAATAAAAGCTTTTTCCGGCATGAAATATGAATCGGAAATAGCTTATGAGACGGATGAAACTGTATCTTTGGGTACTATGAGTCATAAATGCGTATACTGCGATGCTCTTAAATTCAAAGAAGAGGCGCCTGGAATGTGTTGTAGTGCCGGTAAAGTACAACTTCCGTCTTTTTTACCTCTTCCTGAACCTCTTTACAGTTTGATTATGGGGTTCCACCCTGATCACAAAAATTTCATGGACCGTATTAGAAAATACAATAACTGCTTCCAAATGACATCTTTTGGAGCGAAACAAATTATCGAAGATGGATTTATGCCCACATTCAAAGTGAAAGGTCAGGTGTATCATTTAATTGGTAGTTTGCAAGCTTTACCTCAACAAAACCCTCAATTTCTACAGATTTATTTCGTTGGAGATGATGAGAGAGAAACACGCTTAAGATGTAGCCACTTCGCTGATGTAAAGCAAAGCCTGGTAAAACAAATACAAGCGATGTTGCACCATAATAACCCATACATAAAGGACTTGAAAACCACACTCGAAAGAGTACCTCAAAATAGTAAAAACGTTGAAATTATAATACACGCTGATAGAAAACCTGATAATGCTCACAGAGGACGTTATAATGCACCATTAACAAGTGAAGTATCATTGGTCATAGTTGGACAACAGTTTGAAAAACGAGATATTGTGTTACAAAGTCATGATAACAAATTGCAACGGATTAGTGAATTGCACCGTTCATACGATACACTTCAGTACCCGTTACTTTTCTGTCATGGGGAGGATGGTTATTCCATTAATATCTCTCAGATTGATCCAAAAACTAAATTACCACTTCAGAAAACAGTTTCTGCATCGCAATTTTATTCTTACCACATCATGATTAGACAAACGGAAATCAACCATTTACTGTACTTTAGATCACTTTTTAATCAATATTTAGTTGATATGTACGCTAAAATTGAAACAGAGCGCTTAAATTTTATTAAAAACAATCAAATGCAACTCAGAGCTGATAATTACATACATCTCAGAGATGCTATTGGGAGACAAGATACCGATCTTACCCATCTTGGTCAGATGGTAGTTCTTCCGTCATCTTTTACTGGCTCACCACGGTATATGCATGAAAAAACTCAGGACGCCATGACATACGTTCGTCATTACGGTCGTCCTGATTTATTCATAACTTTTACATGTAATCCTCGATGGAAAGAAGTTTCAAATGCATTACTTTCTGAACAAAAGTCCTACGATCGTCATGATATTATAGCTAGGATATTTCATTTAAAAGTTAAGACGTTAATGAAATTGTTAACAAAAGGGAATTTGTTTGGGGAAGTGCAATGTTTTATGTATTCGGTCGAATGGCAAAAACGTGGTTTACCACACATACATATTTTGTTATGGCTAAAACAGCGCATTTCTCCAGATAAATTAGATTGTATCATTAGTGCGGAAATACCTGATCCTGAAAAAGATTCTCTCCTTTACGATATTATCAAAGCCAATATGATCCATGGGCCTTGCGGTAATTCAAACAATAGATCACCCTGTATGGAGTCAGGTAGCTGTAGCAAGAAGTATCCTAGACCTTTCATTCAAGAAACACAGACAGGAGACGACGGGTATCCAAAGTATAGGCGAAGAGCTCCAGAAAATGGTGGTTTTACTGTTGAAATAAATGGTAATACACTTGATAATCGGTGGGTAGTACCGTATAACCCAGTGCTTTCACGTACATTTGGTGCTCATATTAATGTAGAGTACTGTAACTCTGTAAAATCTATAAAATACATTTGTAAATATATTACAAAAGGAAGTGATCAAGCAGCATTTGGTTTTGAAAATGATAATGATGAAGTCAAGCTTTATGAAAGTGGTCGATATATCAGCAGCTCTGAGGCTGTATGGAGAATTCTGGCTTTTCCTATCCACGAGAGATTTCCAACAGTCTTCCATCTTTCCGTGCATTTAGAAAATGGCCAGCGTGTTTATTTCAACCCTAATGACTCCAGTCGTTTAACAGACATGATTAACAATCCACCAAAAACTACTCTTTTAGCATTTTTCGACTTATGTAAAACAGATGATTTTGCAAAAACACTTCTTTATGTTGATGTTCCCTCTTACTATGTATGGAAAAATAATAGATTTGAGAGAAGAAAACGTGGAATTAACGTAAATGGTTGGCCGGGAATAAAACGAGATCAAGCTCTGGGTAGAGTATATACCATTCACCCTAATAATACTGAGTGTTACTATCTTCGCCTTTTACTTCATGAAGTCCGAGGTCCTACATCTTTTTTGAAATTGAAAACTGTTAACGGCACAATTCAACCTACTTATCAGACAGCGTGTAAGGCTCTAGGCTTACTGGAAGACGAAAGGCACTGGGATACAACTATGGAAGAAGCTGTGCTTTGTGGTTCTCCATTTAAATTACGGGAACTTTTTGCAATTATGTTGATATTTTCTCAATTGTCAGATGCTTTAAGTCTCTGGGAAAAATACAAGGAAAGTCTTTCAGAAGATATACGACATCGAGTGGAGTTGGATATACAACCCGAGAATGTGAATTCAATTATTAATGAAGTATACAATAAATGCTTAGTTACTCTTGAAGATACTGTTCTATCTCTGGGAGGTACATCTTTGCAACATTATGGTTTACCTCAGCCATCAAGATGTGAAGCAGTCTTAAAAAATAAAGATTACCTTCGAGAGATCAATTATGATTCAAATATTTTGGCACAGTATATAAATTTTAATGAACATTTACTAAATAATGAACAGTCCTATGTATATAACAAAATATTAGAGGGCATTGAAAAGAACACTGGCCAAACATTTTTCTTAGACGCACCTGGAGGCACTGGTAAAACATTTGTCATAAATATTTTATTGGCCAGAGTACGAAAAGATCATGGAATAGCTTTGGCTGTAGCTTCTTCAGGCATCGCTGCTACATTGCTAGAAGGAGGTAAAACTGCTCATTCTGTATTTAAATTACCATTAAACCTAACGAGAGTAGAGACACCTATGTGCAATATTTCCAAACAGAGTAATATAGCACAAGTTCTAAAAGACTGTAAGTTAATAGTTTGGGATGAATGCACAATGGCCCACAAGGGTGGCTTTGAAGCCCTCAATAGAACATTAAAAGATATAAGAGGATATAATAATTTGATGGGTGGAGTCACTGTGCTGCTAGCAGGAGATTTTCGGCAAACATTACCCGTTATACCTAGGGGTACAAGGGCTGATGAAGTAAAGTCATGTCTAAAAGCTTCGTATTTGTGGCCACATATCCAGAAAGTTGCACTTCATAAAAATATGAGGGTTCATGTGAAAGGTGACACATCTGCTGAGATTTTCGCTGAGATGTTACTTAAAATTGGAGACGGAAATTTCCCTTCATTGGAAGGTGAGATCACTATTCCCTCAAATTTGTGTACAGTTGTTAGCTCTTTATCAGAACTAACTTCCAGAATTTACCCAGATATAATAAATATCAAGATGAAACCCATCGAATGGTTGTGCGAGCGAGCCATCTTAACTCCAAAGAACGACAAGGCAGCCGAAATCAATGAAATTCTACTAAAGGCATTTAATGAAAAAGCTGTTGAATACAAATCTTTTGATTCTGTGATCCAATCGGATGATGCTGTCCATTACCCTTTAGAATTTCTTAATACTCTGAATCCTTCTGGTCTTCCATCACATAAACTTATCCTTAAAATTGGAGCACCTATAATGTTACTAAGAAATCTTAACCCACCTAAATTGTGTAATGGAACTAGATTGCAAGTTAAATCTCTGCACAAAAATGTAATAGAAGCTATAGTTATCACTAGATGTGCTAGAGGAGATATAGTTTTAATCCCGAGAATAACGTTAATTCCAACTGATTATCCCCTTGAGTTTAAAAGAATACAATTCCCACTCAAAGTTTGCTTTGCTATGACTATTAATAAGTCTCAAGGACAATCATTGAGCATGGCAGGGATTGACTTAAGAGAAGAATGTTTTTCACATGGACAGTTCTATGTCGCATGTTCTAGAGTTAGCTCTGCCAGTAGTTTGGTTATTCTAGCACCAAAAGGCAGTACCAAAAATACTGTTTATAAAGAGGTATTGAGATGAACAAAATATGTCAATATAAATATTGGTGGATTTTTATAAAACCATAATGTATATAATAATTTTACAATAATAATAAGAAGTAAAAATAGTAATAATAGGAATAATACTAAAAATAGTAATAATAATTATAATAATACGTAAAACATTTTTTTCAATTACAGAGAGTTATAATTTTTTGGGTATATTTTATTTCAACATTTCGTCTATTAGAATTGTATCTTACAATTTGTTTTCAAAATATTAAAATAAAGTAATTTTTGCTGACTTCTGATTGTTACAATACATGGGCAACCTAGGATAAACTTATCTAAAAGCAGCCTGTAATAAATATAAAAACTGATAAAATAAAAGTTATAGTAGGTTACACAAAAAAACTGTACACGGGCGAAGCCGGGTTATTCAGCTAGTTATTAAATAATTGTGGTTCACGATGATTATTTTTTTTTGATGAGCTTTATGATTCTTAAACCAAATTTTGGAAAATATGTGGCGAGTCTATTGGTAAACAATTTTTATCAGTTAGATATTTTCAAATTATATTAAGTTATAATTGAAGAAAAAAAATCGCTATTTTATTCAAAAATAATGATTTATGTTAAAATTCTAACTTTAAATTTACATAAAAAAAAAAAAAAATCTTGACAAAGTAATATTTTCAATAGTTTTTTCGTATTTATAAAATGTTTGACGTATAGAGAGAAATGATTTATGTAAAAACTAGGTTACATTTCTGATCTGCAAATCGCTAAACGATATTTAAAAAAAAAAAATATATATATATATATATAACTAATTGAAAAACCATACAATTTTTAATTTTACTAGCATCTTCAATTAAATGAATAATATTAATATTTTATTAGAAGAATGAAAAATTAATAATGTAGGAAATTTCAATTTTAGTAAATAGTAATCAAATATATAAGAACCTTAATTTATCATTTATATAATTTATAAATTAGTTATTCAGTCATAACTCGAAATGTATTGAGGCTAGAAACTTGAAAATTTTATCCTATATCAAAAACATACTTCTTCATGTTGAGCATAATTTTCATAACATTTTGAGTACTTTTGGTTTAACTTTTAATTAACCTAACTTTTTGGAAGTTTTTGTTTAATCAAATTTTAAATATTAGATAAAAAGTTCTAAAAATGTAATATGACCTTTCTCATATACTAGCCTAACGATCTTAAAAAGAGATTGAAAATCGGAAGTCAGAATTTTTTTTTTATACACGTTTTAATAAATTCATATAAATTCGTATATGAAAATTGTCAATTTTTACGTCAGTTTTCAACTTTAAAATTTAGGGGCTGCCCCCCCCCCTCCCAATTTTGATTTGCCTGTAACTCGGGAATGGTGAGGTTATAAATTCCGAAAAGTCGGTTACAAATAGTTACAAATTGAGTACTATAGTTTACAAATTGTCCCGGTCAATTTACGCATGGTTGGGGGGCTGCCCCCCCATTTTGATTTGCCTGTAACTCGGGAACGGTGAGGTTACAAATTCCGAAAAGTCGGTTACAAATAGTTACAAATTGAGTACTATAGGTTACAAATTATCCCGGTCGATTTATGCATGGTCGGGGGGCTGACGTGAAGTTAGCCTCTCATTGAGAAATCAGCGATAGTTCAAGAACTATGAAGTTACAAATTTCAAAAAGTTGGTTACAAATAGTTACAAATTAAAAAAATGAGGTTACAAATTATTTTGAATTGATCCGAGGTTGGTGGGGGGCTAACTTCACAGACATTTGTTGTTTAGTTGTTTTACATTTATGAATTTGATTTTGGGTAAAAAATATGTAAGACTGTTTATTTTTTTCTACCGCTATAAATTCGTGGGTAGATTGAATAAAAACGAAATCGTTTTTATTTACATGGACTGGTAAACTTATGATTACGGTAAAGATTAAAGGGTATGTTTTCTATGAGTGGTATATTTATTACAAATATTATTAGATGATTGACATAAAAAATATTTAAATCGATTAATTTCATAAAGTCAAAATAGCTTTTAGTGTTTATTTCTATGGGTAAATTTAGATTTGATGGTAAATTTGTTTTTATATCTTGAAGCTGTGTCAATAATTCATTTGGTTTAATTATTTGGGGATTAACCTGTCCTTTGTGTGCATTTGTTATTATGTTTAATAATAAGGTGGTATCTTTTGCGTATTGATTTAGTAATTCAGTATAGATTGAGTTATATAGTTATATTGATTCTACTATATTTAAGATTTTTAATTCGTCTTTTTGTATTTTCAATTCATTATTTAGTTTATTCATATTAATATCTATGGTGTCTTTAATTTTTATGTAGCTTGAAGTAATTGTAGCTTGATTTGTTCTTTTTGAATCATTAAGGTTTTTATTTGTTTTTCTTCTAGTGTTTTGATCTTGTCCTCAAATATTTCTCCTTCCTCTTCCGTTAGTACTCCAAATAAAATTAACCAAACATATAAACAAACATCTGATCTTGATAAACGACTTGTCGCTTCGAACAATGTGTCTTTATTGACAGCAAAAAACAGTAAATCTCATTCAATCGGTGAAACTCTTATTTTACTGGCTCTCAAGGAAATAATCGATATTGTGCAAAGAGATGGTACTAGCAATAAGATGATTAAGTCAATTTCTTTGAGAAATGACACTCTCTCCAAAAGAATTGATGAAATGGCCGATGACGTCGAAAACAAACTTGTAAATTATTTAAGAGAAAATAATTTTGCACTACAGATTGACGAATCAACTGTGACAGATAATAAAGCTATATTACTAGCTTACGTGAGGTTCATTAATGAACGTAAAGAAATCGACGAGGAATTATTGTTTACTACAAGTTTGATCACTGATACCAAAGGGTCGTCGATTTTTCAAGCGGTGGACGAATATTTTACCAGAAAAAATGTCCGCTTGACAAATATTATTGCATGCACAACGAATGGTGCTCCTTCGATGACCGGTCGTCATGTTGGGTTTATAGCCCACCTAAAAAAAGCTGTCCCAGGTGTTATTTGTGTTCATTGTGTTATTCATCGCCAACATTTAACTGCTAAAAACTCAAGCGGTGTGCTGCACGAAAACTTTCAATTCGTCATAAAAGCTGTAAACAAGATTAAAGCAAGTTCACTCAATGACCGCATGTTTCGATAACTTTGTCATGATAATGATGAAGATTTTGAAAGATTACTTTTGCTTACTCCAGTAAGGTGGCTTTCCAAAGGAAAATGTTTGTGTCGTTTTGCATTATTTGACTCCATCATTGAATTTCTCGATAAAATTGATCCTGTCTTAAAAAAAAATTTGAAGCAACGAACAATTGAGATTGAGTACCTCACAGATATTTTTGAAAAAATGAATGAAGTCAATTTGAAGCTTCAAGGGAATAAGATTAACTTTATCATAGCCAAAGGAATAATTTCCTCATTCATTTAAAAATTATATTTTTACAGAACAAACATAAATCGTCAAGAACTGATTCAGTTTCCGAATCTCAAGTCATGTTCAGACACAAATGGTTTAATTCCAGAAGACGAAATTCTCATTTTCACTGATCATATTTTGCAGCTCAAAAAAGACATGAAATCAAGATTTCAAGACGTTCTCGATTTACAAATCTGTAATTGGATTTTAGATCCATTTTCGTTTGAATCTGTGGAAGATCTCGAACCTCATTTACAAATGGATTTTATCGATATTTTTATTTTTTTTTGTCGTTTATCATGGCGCTAGAATTAGAGGGGAACCGCACTCTGCCGAGTCGTGAACCTTCCCTCTAATCTATTCATATCCTTTATTAAAGGAAACAATACAATAATTTAGGTTTACAGACATTGAAGGGCTCTACTCCTTTTGTTTTCACCTTCGGTGCACAATATAATTCTTTGATACGTGGTTCGCTGTAATTTCAATTCAGCATTCTTCTTCTTTCCGCCTGCCTCTCTTCTTCTTCTTTTGTGCTCAGGATTTTTGCGACGAATGTTTTCACCGCCAGCCAATTTCTCTTGGACTGCAACATGATTGGTACAATTGAATCCTCTCCGATATCACTTCCTACATTGACCTCGAGGCTCCTCCTATCCCGCCACCATGTATAACACACGAAAATCGTGTGTTCCACATTATCTATAGGATAAATGACTTGACAGTCCACGCATTCTGAACTAGAACGAATTTAGTATTTGTGCAGGTTGTACCCGAAACATCCGTGCCCGGTCAACATTTGGGTTAATTGGAAGTCTACATTTCCAAATCCTCTTTTTGTCCATTTATCTATATCCTTAATGAGTCTTCTCGTCCATCTTACATTCTCTAACTCGTCCCATTCTTTTTGCCAATCCTGTATGTACTTTCCCGTAACTCCTTCTTATTAACTTCAAGGCCACTTTTACTTTGTCTGTATTTCTAGCTATTAGGTGTGGCGGGATGGTCCCTGCCACCACCAATATTGGTGGTGCCGATACCGTCCGATACGCCATAGATATACGCAGAGCCATTTATCTCTGTGGTCCTAGTAACGTATTTATATTGTTGTGGAATTTTAGAGCTCCCGCCCATATCGGTGCTCCATAATGTATGTTTTGGACAGTTGATGCTATTATTTTCCCTTTGTCTTGCTTTGCTCCTCGCACGTTTGGTAAGATCCTTTCTAAGGCCCCGGCTGTTTTACCTGCCTTAACCGCTGCATAACTAATATGTGATCCATAGCCGAGTTCTTTACTGAGTTTTATACCCAAATACTTAAGCTTTTCTTTCGGTTCTACCCTGATGTTATTGATTTTGAACACTGGTTCTCTGTAACCTTTCTTTTTGGTGAGCATAACGCATTCTGTTTTTTCTGCCACCAGCCTTAAATCATTTTCCTTCATCCAATTAGATATCTAACGTCTCGTTCGTCCTTTCTTCCAGAATATCGGTTGTCTGTCCCGTTACTATAAGGGCCACATCATCCGCGAATGCTATCAGCGAAGCGGATGAGTTTCCCTGCAACCCTAAAAGCTGCGTGTCTAAATCCATTTGTAAGAGCTTGTCATACATGATATTCCACAGGGTTGGTCCGAGGCCGATCCCTGTGGTACGCCACTCGTTACCTTCCGACTCTTGTCTTCGCCGTATCTTAGTTGCCTATTATATAGGTAGCTCTGAGGGATTTGACATAGATATTCTGGTACTCCTTTACTCCGTATTGCTCTGATTATTAACTCCCAGTTAGCCGAGTAAAACGCGTTGGCAACATCCAGGGCTACCAACACGCACAGTTCTCTTCTACGCAGGGGGCCTAAAGACGCGTTATCCAACTTCTCCATTGCTTTGGAGATGCCATCGATCGTCGATCTCCATCTACGAAAACGTATCACACTCTCAAAAAACTTACCTACGGTGTTTAAAAGACATATTGACCCATACGAACTTGGTTGTTCCAATGGTTTGTTGCCTTTTCTCAACAATACTAGTTTAGCCACCTTGCATGCCTCTGGGAAGTACGCCTCCTTGCAACAAGAGTTGTATGCGTTACTCAGTATGTTCGGTCTGACTGTCGTCACTTTTTGGATGATAGCATCTGGTATGCCATCCGAGCCGGGTGCTTTTCCTCTAGGAATCTTTTTAGCGCATTCTATAATTTCGGACATTGTGATATCCGGAAAAGTTATACTTCCCTTAGGTGTATGCAATATATTTTCGTTCTTACTAGGAATTAGGCCCTCCACAATTGTATCTATGCGTCCTGGCTCTGCGATGCCCGGTAATGGAGTCCTCCCTATTAGTTTCTTCGTAACAATCTTGTATGGGAGTCCCCACTGATCCCCATC
Organism: Therioaphis trifolii; assembly: GCA_027580255.1. Classification (NCBI taxonomy): domain Eukaryota; kingdom Metazoa; phylum Arthropoda; class Insecta; order Hemiptera; family Aphididae; genus Therioaphis; species Therioaphis trifolii. The sequence goes on from JALBXZ010000052.1 coordinate 248,001, forward strand.
AACTTGTTCACATAAGGCTTTCCAACTCCTTTTTTTGCTTTTTTCTATTTCCATTTTAAGCTCTCTCTGTGCCTCTCTGTAACTTATGAGTTCCGGACTATCTAGATTGCTACCTCTCTTCATGTTAGACTTTTTCATCTTCCTGCGTATACTTAAACATTTTTTCCTCAATTCTTCAATCTCCTTTGTCCACCAATGCATTGGCTTCTTGTTCCCTCTATACCTCACTTTAGGCAAGCAGCTGTCGCAAGCCTTTTCTAAGTATTTGTCCAACTCATCGGCTCCTATCCGTGCTTGGTCTGTAGTTTGTGCTGTTGTCTTATCAATCAATTCTCTTAGCTTTCCTTCATCCAATTTCCTCTAGCTCCATTTGGGATCTCTATTTCGATGTATCGTACTACCAGGGTTGGGTAGCACATCAAAAGCAATACACATGTGTAGACTAAGAGATTCTTCCTCCAAAGTCCTCTAATTGTTGATTCTGTTGCCTATGCTCTCTGAGGCAAAGGTTACATCTATATGGGTTTCCGAATATCCTCTAACGAAGGTAGGGCTATTGCTTTTTTTGCAAGCGATCATATTGAGTGACGACATCAGGTCTGAGAGTAGCCCCCCGCGGTTGTCCTCTATGTTGCTGCTCCACAGACCAGATTTGGAATTGAAATCTCCCGCAGCAATAACCGGCTTCGTTGATTCCCTAATACTTGTCTCTAATCGGTCCAAGAAGTTTGAAAATTCCGTTTTCTTAGAACTAGAATGCGGAAGCCAGTAGCAACTACCTAACCTAGAGAAACCCGAGAGTTCCACCCACCTAAAGCTTCGGTATGGTATGCCAATGGCCTTTAATAATGTCCCGTTTGTTGCCGCAACCGCTGCTCTTCCCGTCTGGTCTAGAAACCAAGCGTTTTCTTCCCCTTCATTCCTATAAGGCTCACTCACCACCATCGCGTCTGCCTTAATTTCTGCCACCACTTGCTTCATTAGCCCTTGAGAAGCGCGGCCATTCCCCACATTTATCTGCAATACTCTTATCATTTTGTCCCTTGAGACTTTTCGGACTGGGATACAGTTCCCGTCCCGTTGATCTCATTATCTTCTCGATTGATGATGTTCCCCTTGGGTTCTAGTTTACAGCTACCGATGAGATGCCCTACTTCCTTGCATCCAAAACATTTTCTTTTCTCTGAACCGGAGCATTCTTTCGCCACATGGCCTTTTTCTCGGCATTTGTGACACACTTGCTCCCTTTCGTCAAATTCTTTAATTCGGCATAGTCCCCAGCCTATTTTGATTCTTTTTCCCTCGACCAGCCTTCGCCCTGCTCTCGCCGGTACGAGAATGACCACGGTTCTAAGTCCGTTCTTACTTTCTCTTATTACAACATTTTAATACTGTTTAATTCATCGTCATATGCTACCAATGTGTCTCTGAGCTCCTTTCCTTCCACCGAGTCTTCGATACCTATGAGGAAAAAGGAGGACTGTATGTGAGGGTCTCCTGATACCCGCCGTTTCACCTAATCTTGATCTCAGTATTTCTGCTAAAGATTCGGCTTGCTCCTTGTTTACGGTTTCTAGAATGACGTTTCCCGATCTGGTTCTTCTTGTTTCGCACGTCATGTTTTCGTCATTGACCGTTTTCTGGACTGGCCTGATCACTTCGGCGTAGGATAGGTTCCCGGTGGGCTTCTCCAATATAACCGCTTGCTTCCTTAAGGGGTATTGCCTTCTTGGTCCGTTGTTCGCTTTATTTTCTTTTTGGGTTGTGTTAATTGAGACTGTTTTCTACTTCTGTGACCTCTTGCGATGACCATCGTATACCCTTCCCCATGCGAATGGGGGTGTGATTTATTTACCTGGATCGACTGTGGCTCTCTTCGATTATCTTTGTTGTCTCTTACCTCCGAGAACATCGGCCACCCGCACGGGGTGTCTGTGGCAGCCTCAGTCGTTCTCTGTTTCTCGCACCAACTATCTTCCATCCTTGATGTTTTGTGTGGCCACATTTCCGCCCCCTTTCTTCTCGCTTGGTTTGACAGAGTTCTGTGCCGTTTCGCTTTGTCTGGTGATCTTTATCTTTCTGTATTGTGTTAGAAGCATGCATGTTTTCGGTAAGGTATCTTTAATATCTTTGTGCAGGTTGCGCTTATTATTCGCAAAGTTATTCATGTACACCACATACGCTTGGATCTTATCTAGCAGTTCTGCCTCATTAAGTGAGGCAACGTTGATGATATTTGTCCGCTTGTTGTCGAGTTTTTTGGATCTAGTGTTGCTTGCATTGTTACTCCTACTTACTAGGGCCTGGGCAGAACCTCCTGATTCTGGGTTTTGACTCTTAGCTGTTACCTGTAGTTCCGTGTTCTTCATAATCCTAATCTGTCCGATTTCCGTATTTTCCGTTTCATTCGCTGATTATCCAGGTGATGGGTGCCCCCCCCCCCCAAATCCGTGGGCCATAATTTTTTCTCGGAGTACTAGTTTCCTTACGTTGATACAACATGGTTTGGACGCATTGAGAGCCTTTCCAGTGCTCACGTCCTACACACTGGGGGATGATGTCCGAGTCCAGTCGTTTTCCTGATCTACCTGGGCATGGGGGTGATCAGATCCCACGAAGCCGTGCGTGTTGCGTCCGTGTCTCCTCCTGCCGTCCGTGCTGCTTTTGAAGTTGGCCGCTCCAAAAGGGTGGGTTTCTACCCGAACAAGGTAATTTGAGACACACGGTTAAAGGCATCTCCGAGTACCCTGTCCTGTCTTGACACCGATCACAAGCGCCGAAGTAGTCGGTCTCCGACGGGGGTTGTTTTTTCATGGTTTTCCTTCCATAAGGGCTTTTATAGTGCTATAAGGCTACCTCCAACCTTTCAACCCCCAACCAGCTAAGGTAAGAGTGTGGATCAAGAGGCACCAGCCCCATCTAGTGAGTGTCATGGCCGGAAGTTGGGAACCTCTTAGCACCAACCAAATTAATGGCAGTGAGCCCCCCACCACGACAAGGTGGGTCCCATTGGGGGGTGTCTATCGATCTTAAACACGACTGTTAGGCACAACTTGTTTTTAAGCAGGTCGGTTATGAGCTTGCCTGGATCAAGCTTAAAGACACTTATCCACAACTATGGCAAAAAGTTAAATTGTTGCTTCTCTCTTTTCCGTCAACGTATCTAGTTGAAAAAGGATTCAGCGTTTTTGTTCAGCTTTTGACGAAACAAAGAAATCGGTTGGACATTTGCAACAAAGGTGATCTACGTTTAGCTTTGACCAATATCAAACCAGACATCGCTACATTAGCAGCTACTCATCAGGCTCAGGGCTGTCATTGATAGGTATAATTTGTATATTTTATAATTTTTATTTTTTATAGTTCAGTAAATCTTTTTGTATAGTATAGTATTAAATTGTTTTGTTAAGTAGTGTAAAATATAACCATAACTTGTAACGAACATCCAGCGTCCGTTAGTGGTTACGACGTGGCGCGTAGCGGTGGCCACGCGAGTAACCGGTTCAGCGCCTGTCAATATGCCCAATAGATAGCGCGCTATCGAGAACCGATTATCACCAACATCAGATTCACCATTCCCCTCATCACAAAGGGGTAGTTTGCATCCCTATCATTAGCATATTGTATCCCATCACGATGCTGGACCATGAATCCACTGTAGTTGGAGCACGGAGACAGCATTAACCCTGCACCCAGTCATCGAACTCAATAGCCGGAACCTCTTTGATCCCTGGCTAATCAAGAGGATTTACGATCATAACGACGGGTGTCACTACGGAATAATCATCCCAGCTCGAGCAGTGTGCTCACTATAGTTTTGGCTAATAACAGATGCTCTCTCGGTCTCCTCCTCAGGACGGCTAGAGGCATTTTGGTTATTCGGTCTACTATCAGTGAGGACACTGATTCGACATCGACGAGATTCACTGTCCGTTCGCCGCCGTTCACCAGTTTGCCGCTGCTCACCGTTTCGATGCTGTTTCGCCGCTGGGTATTGGAAGCCGCTGTTTGCTGGACGCCGTGGTTCACCGTTTCACCGCTGTGCATTGTACGCCGCTGTTTGCTGGACGCCGCGGTTCATCGTTTCGCCGCTGTACGCCACAGTTTATTATTTTGCCGTGTGACCGCCGCTGTCCACGTTTCGCAGCTTCACGCTGTGTGATCCTCGATGTCCACGTTTTCGCCGCTGCACGCGGTTTGATCATCGCTGTCCACTATTTTGCAGCCGCTCATCGGCTGATTCCCGCTGTCCATTGTTCACATTCTTAAGTACACACGCTATTTCCTCCCGTCCCGAGTGAGTAAAATCATATCCAAAGTAATTGTATTCATGTTTGTGTATGTATCCGCGAGAGTTGCATTGTATTCGTCGTCACGATTATTAATATTGTGAATTCATATTATATAAAGTCTAAATGTTCATTGTAATACATAATATATTATTTAACATTCAAATAAATTGTAATGATAATTAGAGAATAAACTGTTGTCTTTCAATTCATTACAAATTGGCACCCAACGTGGGGCTCGACATTTTTACACGACACCATAACCGGAATCTCGCGATCTTAACTGAGAAAAACTACATCCATTAACATGGGTCCTAGGAAAATATCAGGATACGACGAAGAAGAAATAATAGAAAAAATGGAAGAATTAATGAATAGAAAATTAAAAAGATTAGAGGAGAAAAACAAAGAAGAAGTAGAAAACCTGAAGTGTCATTGGGAAACAGTAGATCAAAAGAAGACCGAAGAAATCAAGTTATTAAAACAAGAAATTCAGAATTTAAAACAAGAGTCCGAGGAGAAATTAAGAAAATTGGAAAGCACATGGGTAGAACACCATCAACAAAATAATGAACACAGGAGAACAGAAACGTGTAGAGGACTCACTACCGACATTACGAAGCCTCTATACTACGGCAACAAAAGAGACGTCCACCCAATCGATTTCTTAAACAGATTAGATGAATATTTCACTCTGAAACAGATAGTACAGAACGGTGAAAAATTAATTATTGCCGGTGACTGTTTGAGAACAGCAGCCAGTAACTGGTTCTCAACTATACGATTTCAAATACACAACTATAGAGGATTTTGCAATACATTCTTGGAGGAATACTGGTCAAGAGAAATTCAGATGCAAACATGGAGTCAGTGTCTGGGGATAAGGCAAATACAATCTGAGGTCAGTTACAGAGAACACTTTTCGTACTGGGCAACTAAACTAAGGCACTTAGAAGTACCCAAACTGTCAGATGCTGAAATTGTGAAAAATATAGCCAACCACTACCCAGGAGATCTAAGGGCCATTCTATAGAATGTACCATCCTAAATGCCATGAAAATATTGGGAACTTAAGAACATCGGCGACTACCACCGAGAGACAACAACAACCGGGGGAATCAATCAACCTACTTCCGGGAAAGCAATTACACCAGACAGGACCCATCCCGAAACAATCAACCGAGGGGAGATCCACGGTCAAACACATCATACAAATCATAAAAACGGGGAGAACCAACGAAGAGAACCAGACACAAATAATCAATAATCATGGAGAGGACAACCACGACTCACCCAAGTAACAACAGAAGATAGCGGTGATTCATTACAAACTATATATATATGAACTATATATATATATATATGAAGAAAATTTGATTTTGCACAAGGGGGGGCGTTAGCAGTTAGTTATTACGATAAAGGGGGCGCTGAACTAAAAAAGGTTAAGAACCACTGCTCTATATCAATAAATGAACAATTGTTGACGCACGTCGAACTCTTAATCTAGATGCAAGTTAGCTTGATCGATGTACTCGCGTCATCAACAGTGGGACTGTGAGGACTTGATTAGGTTAATTTGTATTATAATATAAAACAGATATTTGTGTCTTGACGGACCAACAGCACCGTATTACTAGTAGTAAATAAAACAAAATAAATCAATACAATATACGGGGACGGGCGCCCATGGGTGGGAAACTAATACTAACAATAATAACAAAAGAAGTATAATAATTGAATGACAAACACTAAAGAGTATCCGAGAACGACGTGGTCTGTGGTTACAAACAACGCTGACTGGGTGGCTGCACCACGGCTACGACGACCGGCAGCAATACACGCTCGACGGCGACAAACAGGCGACCGGCGGCAATGGGCACGACGGCGGAAAACAGGCGACCGACGGCAACAGGCACGGCGGCGACGGGAAAAACAGCGAAAAACCGGTGCACTCCGGAACAGACAACCGCTCACGCGTATGTCGTGAAAAGAAAACCACGTGGTCGTTGCCGGCACGGCGGGACGAAAAACCGCGCACTCGAGCGCTGTCCGTATAGACGCGACGTGGACGACAACCGCAATCACACGCCCGTTGCGTCGTCGAACGGTCACGCGATACGGCCATAACTGTCTACGATGACTACTCGAGACGGCGGCGGGGTGGAAGAAGCTTCTTGAAGTTTCGTGTGATCATAGGGCCGCCCGATGGACCGGTTTCAGTACGAAACGCGCGAAAGCCAACGTTCGAAAATAGCCAACTTGCGCGAACAACAATCGAACCCACCACTGAATACGTTTTGGATTTGGTTGATGAAGTACATAATGTCAATAATTCTTCGGCCTGTTAAAGGCCTGTCAGAAAAAGTATAAAAATAAATAAATATTTTACAATATCTTATTCAGGAATTAATAATTTTCATTATACATTAAACATATGAAATATAAATATATTTTTTCCTAATAAAATGCTTTTACGCAGATAAAAATCTCGATATTGCGTAGAAATGAAATGAAAAATGTATGTTGTCATTCTAAAAAAGTAAAATACCGGAAACTCACTTTGCTGTATAGTAAGTGTCTAGTAAATATAGACTATAAACCGATGTGTTAAATTTAAACATAATGATACGTATTTTTATGTATACGAAAAACGATTCTGAACGGGGACGATATATTGTAAGCTTAGAATATTTTAAACTATTACAATAAGCTTGATCAGTTTTATACAAATTTAAACATCAAACGCTTATAAAAAATATTGACGGAATATTTTTCACTTTTTGTTTATAAAAACTTATATAGAATCTTGTATATTATCTTAGGCATAAGTATGAAAAATTTTGCTTGCAACTTTTCGCGATTTGACGAATTTCAATAAAAAATGTTTATGAAATGTTATTTTAAAACGACTTGTAATTATGTATAAAAAAAAACATTTTCAAGAAACCTAATACATTTTTACACATTTCATATATAATATATTTTAACTTACTCAGTAATTGTAGTATTTTCAGACGGAGTATAAATAACACTCAGGTTATGGTCAGAAATATGATTGTCTCTATAATTATATAATATACTATTTTTATTACGTTCACATTTATTTATTTGTAAATACTTACTCAGTAATTGTAAATACAGACGATAAACCATCTTCTGACAGTGGCGACTCGTGAACCGTATGAGTGGTGAGGCAGATATTCTCAAAATGTATGAGAGAAAAAAATGCTGTTGAAATAAATGTCTGTAAATATGCTGTCAATGAGTTTCAAGTTTACTTTGAATATAACTCAATTAATAAATAATACTTAATACTATCCCTTAAAAATATATTAATAATAAACCATAAAATATTTATTTCAAATGTCATACCTATACATAAAAAAAAAATATACTTATTTCATAAATCTCAAACAAAAACAAAAACAAAAATATTATAAAAATAAATCTTTTTTTATATTATGTTTTGCAAATTAAATCTATTCTTATGTCTTTGAGTAATGCAATTCGTCAATTATTTTTTATAGAATTTTTCATCATTTTTTGATAAAGTGTTTATTACATTATAACTCAATAAACTATAGTACAAACACTACAAACGCTAAAAACTACAAGGCACTAAGACAGTTTGGCATCATAAAATTGCACATAGAATAATAATTATTAATTGTGTTAATTATTATTTGATTGATATTTGATATGAACCAATATCTTTAGTTTGTGATAAAAGTATTGTTAAGTGTACACTTACTCTACACGACATTATATCCATTATGACAACCTCCCAATTCCTATTTCTATTAGTGAAAGTTACGTCGTTTCGACAAATGACTAATGGGTAATGTTAACAAACCCTGAGGCCCGAATCGTTCTGCCTCATTTCATAATAAAATTCCTACCATTATATATTTTATGATTGTACGGCCGTCCCACTCGTCTGAGGCTAAATATTACTAGCCTCTCGGCATACTTCGGCTTTAATCGAGAACGTTATATCGTTCAACGAACGTCTTCGTCGTGATTTTTGATAACAGTGACGAAGTATGTAGTTTGTACTCATTGCGTTCTATGATAATTAATAGTACATGCGACAAAATAAATTTATTTTGTATTTTAAAATGTACATTATATTATTGAATATAATATTCTTTAAAGTCGATTGGAAATAATTATAACAATAGTATATAGTATATATACCTCCTTTTTTTTGTACAATGGTTAGGTGAGGCTCAGCTTCACTTGCCTCCCCTGACGAGCCGCCACTGTCTTCTGTAGATACAGTATCAGTAGAACACGGGACATCTCTACTAATATATTATAAGATAATAATATGTAGGTACGTTTATTGATTATCAAAATTGTATAAATTACATCAAAACTACCAATATTATAATAATATATTATTCATTAAAATTTTACCGATTTAATAAGAACATAAAGAACATGATTCTTGATTGTTTATTGAAAATACACTTATTGATGATACGTTTAGACTTCTTCCATTAGGCAGATCCATAGATAACAAATAATTTATAAAATAAGTAATAATAATAATATATATATATATGTTACCGGCAATATGTATAATTCAGTCATTACATATAACGCCTAGGTATTTTATAAAATACCGATTGATTTTAGGTAAATTATTTAAAAAAATAATTTTAGTATAAAATACCTAGGCAATATATATATTTCCTAGACATTTTATAAGATACCTTAATAACTTTAGGCAAAGTATTAAAATAGTTTAGATTAATTTCATGACAGTAAACTTTTTTAACATTATAACATTTTAAATTATGATAATATTGTGTACTATTTGTTACAACATGTTAAGCTAGAATGACAACGGGAGTTACACAATACTTCTTTTTTAACACACAAACATTTTTTACTTTGGCACCTTGTTTTACATGAAAATTTTGTAAATCCCTGCCCACTGCCTGTTGACTGTTGACTAGCAACAGATCGCAATGCAAGCTCTTCAGCTGGTACCTCATCTAAATGCAATAGGTTTTTTTGACAAACAGTGAACTGTGACCTAGCATATACTTGTCTTAAAGTTCCATGAAATATTGTATTATTATATTATAATAATATTAAATAATGATATTAATTTAATAATTATTAACTGTAGTTGTACACTGAACACTTAACGCGTATACGTTGTTAACCGTACTGAAAATAATTTAAAATTTTGAACACAAGATTAAATACCGAATAACCGACAAATGAAACGCATTACAGGCTAATATAACGAGAATGACTAATTCGTTAACTATCGGTTATCTTCGTCAATATTTGTAGGTATTTCTAATCTAACCGATAACGTAGTATTATTACCTAATTATGATTGGGCATTATATATAACAACTAGGAAATATGTGTATTATATAATTCGCCTGGTAATTTTAGTCATTTTATTAAATTTTATAAAATACCTAGGCATTATATGTAATGACTGAATTACACATATTGCCGGTAACATATATATATCCAGCGCGACGGTAGTAGCGCGAAGCTAAGTAAAAAAAAAGCGAAGCGGTCACTACCGTAGTAGGTACATTACACGAGCCAGAGTTTGCCCATTGAATGTGTGTAAATTTGCCCGTTTTCTTTAACCAGGGCTACAGACCTAATTAATGAACGGATTCGTCTGTTTGTAGTATCAATAGATCGGGCATGATTTTTAGATTATACCGTTGTCAATTTTGAAAAAATTGGTTGAATAACGCCGAATATATTAGCAAAAAATTCGTTATTTCTAGTTTTGGAAAATATGATTCAATTTAGTGATTTGATTCAGTTAATTCAGTTCACTTATATAAATCAATTCATTGAATTGATTCAATGATTCACAAATAAACAAAAACTAGTACCTAATTTTTAGATGAATCTGAATCGCCAAATGAATTGATTAGAGATGGTTAAAACGGGTCAATTAAGTGATTCGACTCTAGACATACTTATAAAAATACGATATTTTTTAAACATTAGTAGCACTGCTATTGTTATAACAAAATCACTGTGAAAAGAGCAGTTACTTCATGCAAATAGCCTCTAGCCTGGACTGCTTCAGCCAGCGATCCTTTTCGCATTTCTCAGTCAAAACCAAGGTTGATAAAAATTACGTCTTTTCATAAACATCAAAAAAACTGTTCAATCGATTAAAATTTGGTTTTTTTGATTAAAAAATATTTTTTCGACTGTTTTAAACACGACTTAATTGAGTTTAAAACGAAAAATGTAATTTATTATAATGTACAAATATTGAGTACCAAAAAAGTATTAATTCATTAATTCCTAATAAAATAATATGGATATTTAGTACTTAATACTAAATTTTAAAAACTTGTACACAAATAATTAAAAATTAAATTAACACTAAATAATATATACATTTATAATTCTACTGTACATGTGTTTGTCACTGAACTTCTCCTAAATGGCTGGACCGATTTGAATGAATTTTAGATTCTGAGCGAAGCGAAGGATTTTATAGTTTTACAATGATGTTTTTTTATTTTTTTCTGGAGACACTTTTTGCTCACCTTAACTTTGTTCAAAATTTTCATCCAGCACCACTTTACTTAAGTTAGGTAGAAGTATTTTTATTATGTTATAGGAGAGATTTCTAAATTTCAGAAAAAATGTAGGAGTATAAGATTCAAATTTTGTTGAATAGTCAATGATTTAAATTTATTGTTTAAAATTGACTACAGATACAAATATTTTTAATTTATATTAAACTTATATGCATATTTCATTAATTTTTAATTACAATTATAATACAACTAATCACACACATAAAAATAATACAAAATAAAATAAAATCCTATTTAAAAATTAAAAATCTAATGACCAGAAGTACAATTAACCTGTTAGGTAAAAGATTAATCAAAAAACATAATATATAATGTTATAATCACATAATAATACATAATCCATGGTATATAAACGGTTATTGAAAAAAGGCTCGAAAATCAAACTTTAAAAACCATTTATATAAAAATATGACAGATTCATTTTTATTTTTTGTCTTTAATCTTATTATTATCAACATAATAAAGAAATCTTTTCTCTTGATAAATACAAAATTGTAAATATTAAACTTTTTTATTGCTACTATAAAATAGTAAGTAATAGATTTAGGCTGTTTTTCTTATCTGGGTTTCAATTTTTTATGCACTATGATCTATTTATCGTTGCTTAAGAAACAACACCGCCTATCTCAAATTTTGGCTAAATTGAGTTGGCGATACTGTACTATGTAGAATTTCTCGATTCAAGGTTTATAGATAATACAGGTTGCCTCAATTCGAAAATTATGAAAAAGTGGGAGTGGGGGTAAATCGTCTGTGACGTCAGCCGTCATACAAAAACTCGCTAATCACCATCACTGCTACTGAGTGCTACTAGTTTATGCTGCGCATTTGAGATAAGTTTTTATGCTCTGTATATTGAATATTCTGTAAGAAGTATTTTTTTTAATTATTGTGTACCTATTTTTTAATACATTTTAGTTATTATTTTATTAAAAAGTACTTACTAATAGTAATATCCATGGCTTCGAAGGCCAAAGGTGGTTCATGTTGCGCTGTAGCGTCATGTATTAACTATTCGGGAAAAGTAAAAAATCTTGGAAGAGAGTTATCGTTTCACTGGTAACTATTATTATTTTTAAAGATACTAGCTTATTTAACTCATAAATTTAAGAAAACCAGATGTTATTATTTTTATATTTAATCTATTTTTTATAAAATAAAAAATATAAAAAAATTAAATGTAAAAAATTTAAATATTTACCTTGAAACTAAATTATTTTTATAATATACCAAGATAATAATTTATTTTAGATTTCCTAAGGATCTAGAATGTAAAAAAATATGGATATTGAAGTGTAGAAGAAAGGATGATTGGAATCCCAATTCATCTTTCATATGTTCTGAACATTTTACTGCTGAAGATTATGTCCGTGATTTGAAAGCTGAACTCCTTGGTAACTATATAATTTTATTTTAGATTCAATGTTGGGCTGAGAATGTATTTTTGTTTTTAAAATGATGTGCTTTTACTTTTTATAAGCTACTTTTTTGTTTTCACAATATCTGTAACCTTCCCGCTTAATATGACCAACCACACATAAAAATGAAGCAAAACAATATTTATAATATGAAATTATTGTAAATTTTTTAGGATATACTCATAAAGTCCGATACCTTAAGCCTGATGCCATTCCATCTCTTAATTTACCAGTTGATCATAACCAAACTGATGAAGTTTCTACGTCAACATTAAACCGTAGAAATAGAATGGAATCAAGATTAAAAAAACAGGTAAATAATGTTTTAATATATTACTTAAAGTACTTCTACTTATATAGTTGGAATAATTTATTATATTAAAAGTTAAAATTATTTAGTTTTAATATAAGTATTGTTTTTTAGTAAATATTCAATAAAATATCTTTTACCTTGTCCACATATTTCATACTTAAATCTCCCTGTTCAGAAATAATAATAGAAAAATCTTCTTTATAATAATAAAATAAATACATATTATAATGTGGTACCTAATTTGCTGTTATAGGTCCATAATGAGATTATTGCTTCAGCTATCACTTCTGATGATGTACAGTCATCATCAAATATTTCAACAATTGATCTTGAAGATGAACCAACTCAGTCCATCGATTATAAATGTTTGTATGATGAATTATTTCAAGAACACGAAAAAGTAAAAAAAGAATTGGTTTTACTTAAAGAAGCTGATGCAACCAATAGAACTATTATAGAAAATCTTAGGTTTCAAATAAAACAATTGGAGAAAAATTTAAATGCTGTAAATTTACAGTTAAAAAAAACAGAAAAGAGTACTGAAAAGCAAATAAAGTCTATTTCTCAATATAAAACACAAACAATTGAAACTCAGGCCAAAAAGTTACTGTCATCAGTGTTCAGTAAAAATCAGTTGGACTTGATATTAAAAAAAAAAAAAACGGGTTAATTGGTCTAGAGAAGAGATATCAAAAGCATTTACTCTCAGGTATTTTAGTAAGCGTGCATATGTTTACATCAAGAATGACCTGAATTATCCTTTGCCTGATAAATAATACTTATTTATGATATATGATTATAATTGTTTGGTTAAAAAATATTAAAATATATGTTTAATAATTTATAGGGCTATCGTCACTTCAGCGGTGGGCAAAGAGTATTGACATGAGAAATGGTATACTTGAAGATGTGCTCAAAATAATGAAGTTGAATGGCGATGACATGCAGTGCTATGAAAAGTATACGGTCTTAATGTTAGATGAAATCAAAATTTCTAGTACCATGGAGTATGATGTTTTAAAGGATGAAGTTGTTGGTCCCCATAATCAATTGCAAGTGGCAATGGCTCGAGGAATTGGAGGTAAATGGAAACAACCAGTTTATGTTGGATTTGACCAGAAAATGACCAAAGAGATTCTTTTCGACATTATTAAAAAGCTGGATGATATTGGCTTTAAAAAAGTTTGTGTTGTCAGTAACTGTGGAGGTGGAAATATCGGATTGTGGAGAGCTCTTGATATCAACTATGAAAATCCTGTATTTTCTTTGCCAACAGGAAGGGAAATAGTGTACATACCAGATGGTCCTCATGCTTTAAAACTCATAAGAAACTGGTTATTAGATACAGGATTTCTGTTAAATGATTCACCTATAAACAAAAAACCATTAGAGGCACTCATCAATAAGACTACAACAGAACTCAGCGTTTGTCACAAACCTAACCTAACCTAACCTGGACACTTATCTTGTGAAGGCCCTCAAAGGCAAAAAGTGAACTTGGCCACACAGTTACTGTCTCATACAACTGCTACAGCACTTATACACTATAAACCTATAGAAGATATCAGATTAATCGAAGATACTTCTAATTTCATTGAATTGGTTAATAACTGGTTTGATTTAATTAATGTGTCGCATCCTAATAATAAAACAACTCCCTTTAAAGCACCTTTTTTCTTAGAAGAACAAGATGCATTGCTTGACAAAATGTATAAAACATTTTTATCCATGAGATGTGTTGGAAAATATGGGCTCCAGATATTCCAAAAAACTATTTTAATGCATATTAACGGCACAAAAATACTTTACAAAATGTTACAACAATCTTGGTTCAAATATTTACTAACAAGTAAAATTAATCAAGATGCCCTTGAAAACTTATTTTCACAACTTCGATCAAGAGGTGGACTTAATGATCACCCATCTCCTCTAAACGCCTTGTTCAGACTACGAATGATCATTTTAGGCAAAATCCTGGTATAGTGTCTAAACAAGCTAATAACACTGATAAAAATAATGAAGAGTTTATAATGGCAAAGTCATTAAAACAGATTAATTTAAAAATATATATTGAAGAAGAAAAACATGAAGACCTTGAAAGTAGTATAGATACAATAAGTGACAGTAGTTTTTCAGAAATTATCGGCGAAGATAAAAATGAAATGAGTAGAGATGCAATGGAATATTTGGCAGGCTGGGTTGAAAAAAAATATAGACAACAGTTTCCAGAATTGGGTTCAACTACAACTCAGTATAATGCTGCTCAAAACGAAAATGGTCATGATTATACTATGCCATCATGGATAAATCATTTATCCTATGGTGGGCTGATAGTTCCTAGTTATAATTTTAAAACTCATATTTTTAGAATTGAAAGATTATTAAACAAAATTACCAAACAACAAATCCCAAAAGGACCTAAAGTTGTTAAAAATTTGTCAAAAAAAATTATTGAGAGAATGGAAATCGAAGAAAAGTATAAACTTGTTGTGCAGACGTATGTAAAACAAAGAATTCTTATTCGTATGAAATATTTAAATCAGAATACAAATATTTTAAATAAAAAAAGAAAAGCAAAACTTCAGCTCCAAAGACTAAAAAAATTAAAAAGACTGATGACTTAAATATGAGCCTCTAAAATTTAAATTATTACTTTTAATTACACCAATGTATTATTTTTATTTGTTTTTGACTGAACTATTTTTTTATACTATTTTTGTATTTTTATATCAATTGTGTAAACTTATAGTTTACTTAAGCATAATTATTATTTTTTTTTTATTATTATTTTAATATTAATGCTGAAAAATACTATGTTTAATGAATTTAATTAATATGTAGGTATAATGCTTTATAATTGATATGCATATTATTATACAAAATAAAAATGTATTTTTTAAAATAATATTTACGATGTATATCAAACAACAATATGGGCATACTATTGACCAGTGTCCAGCACAATAAGAACTAAGAGCACATACTGATGTTTTTCGCGTACAGGAAATGTCTGGTAAGTGTCCTGGTGAAAGGACTGCTCAAGTAGTTCATGGTTAAGCAATTTCTATTCTCAGCATACCGATTGGTGATGAACAATATTTATTATTTGATGCGACCGGATGCGACGCATATGGTAGGTACTTTGCAAAGTTAACTTAAAATTAGAGCCAGAACCGGCGGAAGGTGTGTGCAACCATTATTTCATTTCCACATTATTGATTTTCAGTCTAAGATGATGTTAAAAGAAACATGTTTTATAATCAAAGAACGATAAAAATATTAATATATAAATATTGTACTTAAAAACAATAAAAATACTTTATTAATAAATAATAATTATAAACTTTTACTACAGTGTCATACAAACAATAAATACTCGCTAAATTTTGTACGACGGGTGACGTCACTAGATAGGGGACGGAGCGTTTTGATTTGTTTACACGACTTTGAGGCAACCTGTATTATCTATAAACCTTGTTCTCGATTAACCATTTAGTGTTATCCAATTGGTGATAAATTAGACTCAACACGTGTTTATCGTATATTTCATAACACAGCGTATCTAAAACGTTAAGATAACACCGCCTATCTCCGTGCAAAGAACATAAAGTCAGCTGGCTCCAACATAACTGCAGTAGGTAAGCTATTGTAAAATGCTTTTAGTTATAATATTTTTGGTTTTATTAGTTGCTTATTAATTAAACTTGATATTTATTTAATAGTTTACGAGAACAGATTCATATGTTAAAGTTTATTTAATATGTTTTAAGCTTTGTTTAGATAGGCAGTGTTGTATAAAATAGGCCTGTGAGATAGGCGCTGTTGTTTGTGGTATATGCTTGAGATAGCCAGTGTTGTAGTATTGATTGTATGAGTTAGTCTCTGTTGATTTATTATTTTATTACACAATGCTCAAACATTATTTTGATGTAGGAACTTAAAATAATATGTGCTTAAATTACTTGTAATTTATTGTAAATCGCTTATTAAATTAAATTATTTCTTAAAACATGTAAATTGTTGGGTAAAAATATGGTGAATAGTATGATTGAAACAGAATATAAACGGTTGTATTCTATAAGTTGTTGATGCTAATGATGTTATTGTAGTTATGGCGAGTGAAGACAGTGATTATGAGCCGAGTGAAGATGTATCATCAAGCTCCAATGATGAACATTACACCGTGGACGAACTTTTAGATGAATTGCGAGACAGTAAATTGGTTACCAATCGTTCTATAACTACTTCCAACTTCATAACAGAAAATGATAACAAAGTAGATGATAATATACAGGCATATAATGAAATGAACATTGAAGATCTAGAATGCGTAGCTTATGATGAAAATAGTGGTGTTTTGACGAATATAAATGATTTATATAATTACGTGGTGAATGATAATAATAATGGTATTGTTGAAGAATTGCTGGTAAATGCAAGTGATTCAAATGAAAAGGAAATATTTGATATTATTACTACAAATTGTGCTCATAGGCCACAAGAAAAAAGCACATCAACCGAGTCAGCCACTAAAAAGAGGAAGAAAATAGCTAATCCATGTGAGTGGTCGAAGAATACAACTAAAAATAATCGTTTGAAGGGGGAGGCATATGTGGGTTACAGGAGAGAAAACCCAAAGAGCACCAACAAAATAATACATGATGTAATTCGAGATGCAAGAACTATGGGTGTTACTTGTACTCGCTAGTGTGCAGACGTTGGAAAAACAGACTTTGTGATACTATTTCAGAAAACGAAAGGCAAAATCTGTTTCAAACATTTTGGAAAGAAATGAGTTGGGATACAAAAAAAATGTTTGTTTGTTCAACTGTAAAAATTAAAGAAACAAAAAAAACCAAAAAAGGTGGTAATTCCAGAAGAAACTCGAGTTTATCAATTAGTAAATCAATTTTCTGTACCATTTTATAGATTTTCTAAGGCATGTGTGATATGATCCCATTTGGTCTGTCAAATCTATATACCCCTTTCCTTTATTATATTCTGCAACAACACTAGGTTTTTCAAACGTTTTTCCTCTTTTATTAAAACTTTTCATAGAATTATCATGTTTTGTACTCAACATAAGGACATCCCGGCGATCTTTCCACTTTAATACCATTATACCTTGTTTATTTTTTTTTGCAATAACACCTCCTCGAGCTAATTTTTTTTTGGTTACTTCTGTTGGATTTCTTTTTCGATTTGCTCTTAATGTCCCTACTACATGAGTGTTTCTTTTAAGAAGTTTTTCTGCCAAATCGATACTCGTATACCAATTATCTACGAAAAGACATCGGCCTTCATCTAAGTATGGTTTCATAAGTTCCATTACAATTTTAGTAGATACTGATTGTCCAATTTCAGCTTCTTTCCCAGCATATATTTTATACTGTAATGTATAAAAATCATGACAACATAATTTGAAAATCTTCACTCCATATCGATGTCTCTTGTTAGCAATATACTGACGGAAAATAAGTCGACCTCTAAACGGAACCATTGATTCATCAATGCAAACGTTTTTTTCTGGTATTAGAACGTTATTAAACTTTTCTACCAACATGTCAACTAATGGTTGGCATAGGCGCAATTAGGTGGGGACTAGGGGGGGCTTAGCCCCCCCAAATATTTTTTTAGCCCCCCCAAATAAAGCCATGACTTACGTACTTTTTATTCGTCATAGAAATTGGAAAATTTTTTTTTTTAATTAAAAAAAACCTGAAATTATTATTATTTAAGTTAAGAGTAATCTAAGTAAGTAAATAATAATTTAATATTTTTTATTTATTTTAAGGATGTAACACATACATCAATTGATTTTCTGAAGTCAGAGATGCTTGTTGCCAAAAACTGCCTGGCTAGAATTAAAGAGAACTTTGATATTGATGATATCAAACAAGTGGTCACTGAAGATGTGTACCCAAATTTATATAAATTGCTACAGGTAGCTTTCACAATACCTGTTAGTTCCGCTACGTGTGAACGTTCGTTTTCTTCTATGCGTAGATTAAAAACTTGGCAGAGGACTACAATGACACAAGAGCGATTTTCAAATTTATCAATAATTAATATTGAAAGGGATCTAACAAATAGTTTAGAGACAAAAACAATTATTGATAAATTTGGAGCAGCTCATAGAAAATTAGTATTCTATTGAATAATAACTTAACTAAAAATTAAAATATTGTAATATCATATGAATTTATTTGTGTACTTATTTATTTGTCAGTAGCCATCCGGATATCCGGTTTATAAGCTTATGTTAGTGTGACTTAAACAATTCTAGCCCCCCCAAAAAATTGACCCTAGTTGCGCCTATGATGGTTGGATTTCATTAAAACGATTGTTTTGAGGAGCATTGTTGTTGTTTGATACATGAATTACAGATAATATTAATTCAAATCTATTTCGAGACATGTACATAGGTATTGAATTTTTGTACAAAATAGAAGTTTTCCAATAATGAGAAACACTTGGCACTTTTACCAAACCCATCCACATAATAATTCCCAAAAATACGTGAAGTTCATTTTTATCAATGTCAGTCCGTTTATTTATTCTTGAATTATTGCTTGTACTTGGTCCGTTTAATTTATTCTGGGCATATCTATTTGTTTCTACTAATGAAAGGTTTACGACTTCATCGTCAAAAAATAATGTGAAAAAATCATAGGGACTCAATAAATTCATTGTATCTATAACATCTGTGTTTAATACCAGAATAATTATCGCGTGGATTAAAAACTACATTTGAATTGATATTTGGTATATCAAAATTATCATTCCACTCACTTTCAACATCATCTACGTCAGACTCAATATTCTCAGCTTCGTTGTCATCATTATCACTTTCCCAATCCGGGTCTTCGTCGGTGTCATCAAAATTAGATAGTGAGCTGGACAGATCATCATTGTCGTCGAGTAAATTTTTTATTTGTTGGCGATCCATGAGTGACATAATAATATTATAAAATGCTACAAACACAAGACGTACACCTTTACAACACGAACAATAATGTCATCACTCAACACTACGTAATAATAAAATGAATAAAATCTGATAAAATATCAATAATTATTTATATTTAGATATGATTGAATGACTGAGAATAACAAACACAAAGCGGATATGAAGTACTGGATATTTTTTATTAGAAGTCTAAAAATATCCTCAGATAACGAAAGAAAAAAATAAATACAAACTATTATTTAAATGAAATAGGCAACGACATCTATTGTATCGTAAACTAATTTTTTTATTATGCTTTTCAATAAAATCTGTCTGGGAGGCCACGTGTACATTATATTGACACGATCAAATTTTGAACTTTTTATATCGAAATGTCTTAAATATATTATAAAAATAATGTAAAACAAAAAAAAAAAATTATTAAATGAATTATTTTATTCTTACATTTTGACAAACAAACAAAAATATACCTGCAAATAAACAACAAGTTGGCCGTGTACAAAAAAATGTACACATGGCAGTCAACGTGTTAAAATACTAATTAAATGATTTTATACTACAGGGGAGAAACCAAATCGCCATCATCATCATCTCCATCAGAATTTCCAATAGTCAATACAAGAGGTCGTTGTTCTGCTGACAATTCATCCACAACATTATCCAAAGTCCAAAATTTATTTTCCTCTTCCATCGTGTGGCTGATAAAGTTTTTCCACATATCTGCATTTACTTTATCTACACCTTCAATTAAGAGATTACGCACGTCGGGCAATTTGAAAGTTTTATTATTGGACTTAACATGATTCTTTACAACTGACCATGTTAACTCAATAGGATTAAGGTCGCAATGGTAAGGAGGTAACCGTAGCACTACTTTGTTCTGTTCTAAAGCCATTTCATCAATCACATACTAGGAGTACAAAGGTTTTAATCTTTTTACAATTTCTAAAAATTCCGGTATTATCATTGTGGTGTCAATTATTTCTCTTTTACTCTCAAGCCAGCTTATGATTTCTGCTTTCCTTGAATTTGAAGTTGGACATTTCTCTTTTCTGACAGAATGATAAGGAGCTTTGTCCATAACAATGAATGCATTATCCTTCAGTCTAGGAAGAACATCTTTAAACCAATCATGAAAAGTGTTCCCATTCATCTCATCATGATAGTCTTGAGTGTTCTTTTTGGATTCAAAACACAACAAACTTTCTGGAACAAATCCATCAACAGATCCTATATACCACACTATGAGACGTTTTCCTTTACCAGTGGGAGTTACTGCTCCAGTTGATAGACCTTGGGAGAACGCTTGTTGGCTTGATTGTACGGATTTGTCTTTCCAAACTCTGCTAGCGACATCTCCAGCATTGACCCATGTCTCATCAAGAAAATATATAGGACGGTCCTCTTCTCGATAGCGTTTTATGTCCCTTAAATATCTTCTACGCCAGACTCTTAGCTCATTTTTTTCCAATAATGCACTATTTCGTCCTCGTTTATTATATTCAAAGTCCATAGAAATAAAAAGTCTGTACAATGTTGTTCTGGAAAAATTTGGAAGACTTTCGTCTTCATTGATGACTGTCAGTACTTTGTCCAATGTAGGCAACTCACGATTAAACCAAAATTGATGAATCTTCCTTCGAATAGCATCTTTATCAAAGTCATCAATTTTTGACACAACATTTTGTAAAATTTTGGTCTTATTCGGTGATGAAACAGTTTTGGTCAGTCGATACTGGGAAATGGTATTAGAGATTGTTTTCTGCCAGATTCCTAATTCTTTAGAGAGGACTGCACGAGCTTCCGTTTCTCGGATTTTCCTCCAGTTTCGATTTGTACGCATTTATAATCATCTCCCTTATTGTATTTTAAATTTAAATTATAACTATGTGAAGTGTATTAAAATACAGGGTAAATAACTACTTGTTCATATTACATGAATCTAATTTTACTTTACATATCAATGCATAATTAGTGGGTTGAGGATAATTTGTCATTAATGTATTCTATTTTGTTTTTTCAATTAACTGCATACATTGAACAAATGTTAGACATTTAAAAGAAATGTTATAAAATTCATTTTATTTTATTTATTTAAGCTATAAATTGTATATTTTTTCATTTTAACTGATGGTATTAACTTCATATTAGGTTGTGAAAAGTGTTGAAATTAAGTTAAATTTCAACTGAGAGGAATAAAGTAACTTTTCTAAATACAGTTTTTAGTTTTTTACATAATATTTAAAGGCAATTTTTCTAGTATATTAGTTACTAATTAGTTATTAGTATATAGAAAATGTAAAATTCTGATGAAATATTTAAATTTTATGATCACATTGAACATTTTATAATAGCTAGATATGTTTTCAAATATATTATTTGTATTTTACATTAAAATGATTAAAACACTTATATTATTGTATTGCAGAACATCAGAGCTGGAATATGGTCACTTTTTATCGAAATTCACCTAAATTTTTTTTATTACTTGCCAGTGCAATTTGTTACAAAGTTGTTATTCCAATGTATTACACTTAGTTATGAGTAAAATAATATTATTACTTAATGCTTAGAATAAAGAAGTTACTATACCCATCTTAAAAATTAAAAAAAATATCCTAAGTTTTATCATGTATTAATTTTAGTAGGTAATATCATGTTAATTATCATATTTTTTCATCAGTATGTCACTATGATTTGGTTTTTAATCATAAATTGATTGATTTTTTAGTTTAAATATGTAATATTAGCTAGTACCATTAGGTAACTCTATTTAAGCATAAAATGTTTGGTCATTTATAATTGAAATAAAAAAGATTGTTGGATAAAACCTAATAAAAAGCTTGAAAATTTATGAACCTCAATTAAAAAAAAAAAATTCATAACATACTTTTCCTTTAGGGTTCTCCTTCACGGGCGATTCTTCCATATTGATGTTGAGCGTTTTTAGAAAATAATTAAGATGATTTTAACAGATTTTGCGTTTTAAAAAATACGATTTTAAAAGTGTGTAACCTAAAAAACACAAAAAGTAAACGACAATACAGAATACAACGTGCGTACGTGAATACGTGCTGTAACCTCAAAGGAATCGTCAGGTGTCAGATGTCAACAATCGAAGCGCGCTGTATAACGGTTTTAGTCACTGCAGCTTGGCGATAGAGGGCGCCAGTGAAAATACGTGCGTTTATCGAGGTAGGTAGGTACTAAGTGGGGGATGCGCGCCGCCGAACGAAAACCGGTCGCCGCTTCGTGTCTTCTCTTTTGGAACGGAGTATAGGTTCATTGAATCAATTCTTTGATACTTTGCTTACTCTACCTTCACACTATTGTAGGAAAACTTCTAACAAACTATATCTTCAAACAGATATTAAGTCTTGGACACAATCATATGGAACGTATAAACAAAAATGCCGGGAAAACGACGAAGTACCATTATCCAGATATACGTTTGATCGTGAAAAAAAGGGACGCAATATTGAAATATATTTACCGAAAAAAGATCGTTGTGATACTTGCACAATGTTTGAATACAACCATTTGTCGAAAGACAATTACGAAAAACATCTGAAGAGAAAAGTAAATCACGGAACGAGAAAAAAAAAGATGAAGAAGCCGCGGAAAAAGGTACTTGTCATACTATCCGCTGTAATCTTATGGCACTCCAATGTGTCCCAAAAATTAGAGCAAGTTCCGCGTATTATAAACTTAAATTGACCGCTCACAACTTTACAGTATACAACTTGGCAACGCATGATGCATTGGCATATTGGTTCGACGAAACTGAATGTTCTTTGTCAGCTTCAGTTTTTGCCACATGTCTCGTTGACTATATAAGCGAGTTGCTCGACCAGTCATTAAAAAACATAATTATGTACTCAGACGGATGCGGGTATCAAAACCGGAACGCAATACTTTCAAATGCGTTACTTCATCTGAGTGTAGCCAAAAACGTAACTATTATTCAAAAATATCTCGAAAAAGGACACACTCAGATGGAGTGCGATAGTGTTTATAGTACTATTGAACGCAGCTATGCGAATACCGATGTTTATCTACCTAGCCAATATACCATTCATACGATAACTGCTAGGAAAAATCCTATGCCCTATCGTTCAAAACAACTAGACCATACTTTTTTCAAAGATTATTCCAAAGATGAGACTATGGTGTACAAATCAATACGACCAGGTGACCCTACAGTAAACGAACTACGTTGGATACAGTACGAACCCACTGGTCTAATTAACTTCAAGATTAATTTTGAAGACGATCTTCAACCACTTCCTACTAGACTTAAGCATGTCACCAATTTTAATTCGTTTCCAAAATTATTCAATTCGAGACAAAAATTACCTAAAAATAAGTGGACTGATTTACAATCTTTAAAGGAGTTTATGCCATCAGACACCCACGCTTTTTACGATAATTTGATTTGTGAGGACGAAAGCAAAAGAACTTTAAAACGGCAACAAGCTACCAAAAACAAAAACGATATAAAAAAAAAATCCAATTAAGTTACCAAAAAACAGAAATCTCAATGAAACATTCCTATTATTTATAAAGACTGACTTTAATATAAAGAATGTTTTATATTATTTTTATTAATTTTAACAAATTTTATTCCACACGAGGAGTGTTTTAATGTTATTTTATTTTAATTTGTTCACTATTAATTAAGAATATTAATAATGAAAACAGCTCTAACTATGTTTTAATTAAATTAGTTTTTTTTTCCGTAACACCACTTATCTACACTAAACTGACATGGCAACACCACCTATCTCAAATATTTTGGTTAATTTATAGTTTTTTAATTGTTTTGCAGATAAAATCGCAATAAAAATTCTTAATTTAAGTAAAACTGTTCAAATATTTATAAAATGTACCACCCTCTACACAGAAACCGATTTTTTAGCTCTCCTGTAAAATTGATAAAAATGAGATGGGAGGTGTTGATTCTTAAGCGACGTTATAGACTATTATTTGAGCCACTAGTCAAACAATATTGGTTTTATGAATGTGTCATTTTTGTTGATTTGCATTGGCGTTTCATAGTGTTCAAACTTTTCAGTTTTGTGTTAAATAAAAACATTTTCAAATTCTATTACCTTTAATAGTAAAAGTGTTGATCTTGTGGTTGTCTAAATTGTTTCTGTTGTTGTTTTTAGTATTTTTTTTTGTTTAAAAAAAAAAAAAAGCAAATGTGTGATCAATCAAAATATATTGTGGTTTAGGACTTTTTTACTAGAACAGAACATGAAAAAGCAAAGTGTGGTAGAATATGTAAAACTGTATTAAAAGTTAACCGTTCATATTCGACCAACATAATTAAATATATGAGAGCAAATCATCCTACAACCGATTTAACTTCTCGACCTAGAGCAATTCACATTCCTCATCAAGAATTTGATAACCCTGATGATCCAGAACCGTCGTCTTCTAGTCAGGTAGGCATTTTAAATCCTTCAGAAGATCCCGTTCAAAGGGAAAAAACGGGTGATAGTAATAATATAAGACATAAACCACAACAATTGGCAATATTTAATTATTTTCAAAGGCCCATATGTGCAGGAAATAGAATCATATTAGATCAACAAGTAATTAGAATGATTGTTAAACAGTGTTATCCATTAGGTATCGTAGAAGACCCAGAATTTAAAAAAATTGTTAATTTGTTGAACCCTACTTATGTACTTCCATCTAGAAAAACAATTTCAACATCATTGTTACCAGTATAATATAATCAATCTTATGACCAAGTTAAAGATGATATATGTAATAATGCACAATTCGTTTCACTGACTACTGATGGGTGGACATCTTTAAGAAATGAAAGTTACATAGCAGTCACTGCTCATTTTATAGATATAAACTGTGAACTTAAAACATATTTACTTTCATGTAAAAAATTACCGGATAGACACACTAGTGAAAATCTAAAAACTTCACATCAACAAGTCGTTAATAATTGGGGTATTTAGAATAAAGTAGTAGCTTGTACGTCAGACAATGCGGTACATATTTCTTTAGCAGTGCGTTAGTGGGGGACAACATTTTTGCTTTGCTCACACATTCAATATAATAGTTCAATCATCTCTCGAAAAAATTAAAGATACTCGAGATAAAGTAATAAGTATTGTTGAACATTTAAAAAAAAGTTCAAATGCATCTGAAAATTTGGATAAGATGCAAAAACAGTTAGGTTTATCTCCAAATCTAACCGTTATTCAGGATGTGGTAACGCGGTGGAATTCCACACTGGATATTTTCGAAAGACTTTTAACACTTAAAACACCAATACTATGTAGCAACTAGTCCAGATAATACTACGCCAAAAAATTGTTATATTGATACAAATATTGAAGCTCACCAGCTGGTCTATAGTACCTACACCAGGTCCATCTAGATGTATTAGTGAAAAGTAAGTAACTATACTCTATTCCAAATAAGACCAGGCTACGGCGGCCAAGTTGTGATAATAATAATAATAAGTAATTATAATCTGCTAATAATGAAGTTAACCAAGCATTGAATGACTGGAATACTCTAAAACAATCTAGTAATATATTACAACGCTTTAAAGAAATAACAATAACTAAGTAGTGAAAAAAATGCATCAATTTCTAAAGTAATATTATTTAGTCAAGCCTTAATCAGTTACTGTACAAAATTACATAAACAAGAAGATCTATCACCTCAAGCAAATGGTATGGTTTCCAAATTATAAATAGAAGTTATCAAACGGTTTGGACTAAATTAAAAACAACCTCTGTTACCCGAATCAACCTTTTTAGATCCTCGTTTTAAAAATTATGGATTTCGAAACACACAGGTTTTTAATTATACAAAACAAGCAATAATCAATAAAGGAAAACAAATAATCTTACAAAACAGCTCTTACAAAATAATTATTCTTCTGTAACAACTCAACCAGGTAATAGTATTAGGAATGAAAACTCTATATATATAGTAGAAGATATCATTCAATCTTTGAATCCAAGAGCTTCAATAGTATTAAAAGTTGATAAGTATCTTCAAGGACGACTAATTCTATGAACTCAAGATCCTTTGAAATGGTGGAATGATAATAAAAATATATATCCCACACTTTTTATTTTCATTAAAAGAGATTGTGTATTTGAATACAGCTTGAGCTACTTTAGTTCCGAGTGAACGTATATTTTCGAAGAGTGGCCAAATCGTTACGAAAAAACGCTGTCGATTAACGAGCAACAAGGTTAGACAACTCGTTTTTTTCAAACTGTAATTTAAAATAAATTATTTATTATTAACTACATTTTTAAAAATTCAAATAATATTTATATATACGAGTATGTTATATATATATATATATATATATATATATACAGTGTGTAAATGGTAATCGAGAACACTCAATATCTTTGCGTAGAGACCTGATATTTGAATTCTGTTTTTTTGGCAGTTGTTATAACATAAAAATACACATTTGTATGGTATTTGAATTTTTTTTACTTAACTAGTCACGCGCATGCGCATGTCAACTTTTTTTTTTTAAATGGCAACCCCCTGCTTTAACCTCTAATTATTTTTTGCCTATTTTTTTAATGAATTTTGGTAGTTGAATCAACTTTCTAAGTCCAAAATTGACCAAGTTACAGCAATTCAAAAAAAAAAAAATTAGAAAAAAAATGCTCTCGATTTTCAGCTATTTAGTTGTATTTATCGATTATTTACAGTTTGTGTTAGAGATGATTCAGGAAATACTAAATATTATGAATACATATTATTTTTTGACTCTTTCTATTTCTTTTATATAATTTATATATTAAATCAGATATCGTCTTAATTATTTTCTTCTTTATATAAACCATTTAGTTCAAAATAATAATTTATAGGTCGGCTTTTGTCTTTTGGTGTGAAGACCATTGACCAATGATATCGGGTACCTACACATCGGACATTTCTGCTGGACCTATTATATGCTACAAACACACTGTGTATGAGTAACTAAAGGAAATTGAATATTAATACTGTTTTATTAAATAGAAAATACTCTAATTCGACTCCGTAGGTACCTATAATTCGAGTGGTACAGATTATATCAAAACAAAATGTATGTAACAGTACCTAATTCTAGGATAAAATTGTAATCGCATGAATTATGACTGTTGAATTTCTCTTAAAACACACTCTTACATATTATCATGGTAGTAAATATGCAAATAGTTAATTATCCGTGTTTGTCGATTTTAAACTAATCAAAATACTTTTACAATGGTAAGTGAAAATTTAAAAAATATACCTACTATAACCGTCTACGAATCAAAGCGTTATAATAAATAATTATATTCTTTTAGCTGAACTAACCACTGATTTTGATTGTGGTGAAATAAATTTACAAATAGTCCAACGCCATTATATTATTTCTTAAATACCAGTCATATATTAATTAACATTTTAATTTGGTTATTTGATGATAAGTTGAAAATGTGAAATACATTTGCAATTTTGGGTGTCATAAACAATACCTACTTACTATTAAATTGTATACTTTTATCTTCTCTTAATATAAAATAATAATTAATATAAAACAATTTCCTCTCGGTTTGTGTTTTTTGATAGTATTATTATTTTTGATGAATACTTACTCACTAATAACATGTCTGATTCGACACAAAGTAAAAGCATACCTATATTATTTAATTATATTATATATATATATGTTATACAAAATAGTTTTTATTTTTTTCAATGGATAAAAAGTTTTTAAGAAAAACGTTTCTGCTGTACCTATTATATTATGTAAAATTGAATATTTACACTGTTTTATTAAATAGAATACTTTTAGGTACCATAGAATTATAAACTACTTACCATTACATTGGATACTTTATCTCATTAATATAATTTGCCCTCAGTTTGTGTCACCAAAAATGTTCATACACATAATATGTTTTTCGATAGTATTATTATTTTTTTAATACCTACTCAATAATAACATGTCATTTCGGCGGTGTCCGTGTAAATAAAATTTATCATGTTTATACTTTTGATCCCGAAAGGCGTTTCGCACTGGCCACTGAGGTTCTGTAATTATTCTATACGTCACTCCAATACACCAACCTCTAGACATATCCTACACGCGTTTGATCTAGACGTTAAAAAAACTGTATCCTACTTACGGCGGCGTTCTCAATAACTGAAATATAAAAAAGATAAAAAATATCTCAAAATAGTTTTTTTTCCGTCCCTACTGACCAGAATTACTCTTTACATCACTCTAATAACCGACCTCTAGATTTATCCTCTATACGTTCATTGTATAAATGTGTGTTTTCAAAGAAAAACCGTATCCTACTTTCGTCGGTGTCCTTGGTCGCTTGGTATATATAATGTAAATACATTGATAATGTATCATTTTTGATACCGATAGTAGTTTTACAACGGCTCCTATTTTCCTCACTCTAATAAACCGACTTCTAGACACAACCCATATACGTTAAACCTAACGCTTTTCGCGGCGTCCCGGTAAAAAAAATTGATAATAAAGCGGAGCTCCTCGAGCCAAACATTTGGAATGACTCTCCCGCTTTTCGCAGTGTCCTGGTAAAAAATAAATTGATAGTAGTTTTACAACGGCTCCTATTTTCGTCACTCTAATGAGCCGACTTCTAGACACAACCCATATACGTTAAATCGAGTAGTTAAACCTAACGCTTTCGGCGGTGTCCGTGTAAATAAAATTTATCATGTTTATACTTTTGATCCCGAAAGGCGTTTCACACCGGCCACTAGAATTTAACACTTCATGAAAATCTATAGATTTTAATAAGTGCTAGGGATCGACCTTTTGAGTGTAACGGAAGAGTCGCAGATACTTAAAAACAAAATATTCTAGGTTTTACAAAACAATAATGGATTTGAAACTCGACAATCAATAAATAAAATATTAAATGGCGAATCGGACGAGGTCAATTTCAGTTATTATTTAACATCGGGAAAAATTCCTTATTTAAATATGCAGCAACTACATCATGTGACATGGAAAGAAGCTTCAGCCAATATAAATCAACACTCTGATCCAATCGCCGATCTTTTATATTCGTAAATTAAAAAAAATATGTGGTCGTAGCATGTACCTAACACGTATTTCCACAATTGAATGTGAATTATAAATTGTATTAACGAAATAATAATTAATAAATATACACGAGAAAAATAAATAAATAGTTTCTTATTTTTAAACTCAATTATATTATTCATTATTTAATTTATTATTCACAGTTATAAATCACTGATTTCAATAAATAAATATTTTTTTTGTAATTGTATTTTTGTGTGTATCTTATAAACATTAAATGCATATTTTTGCATATTTTGGTAAATACATTTTTTATGGCAAACGAATATTAGCCCAGGTGATGAGCTTTAGTCATATTTAAAAGAACTCATTATTAACATCTACATATAATATTACATTTTCTAACGTACACAAATTTCAAACTTTTAAATTATTAGAGTGATGAGTGTCTACTAGCCATAGGCGGCATCTCCCACGAATCCGATACGGTATTATCAATATAAAATTGATTACATTATAGCACCTCAGTCTATCTGCCACCACCAGTAACTCATAAACCAAGTGTTTTTCTTACATTATCGTATGCAATTTTTTTTTTAATTTCTCCATAGAAACTTGGTTTTTTAACGAATCTCGCATTTAAATACTTCACAATCAAAAGACTCTATAATTCACCTGTATTTCACCGGCAGCTAGAGCTATTTTTATACTTTTGATCCCGAAAGGCGTTTCACCGGCAGCTATAAAATGGTAAGGTAAACATAACCTCACTTTCCCACTATTTTTTAAACGCCGTTTTTTCCTTTTTCTTATACTATAAAATTGCGTTCTTATTTGAAATATTCTGTCCCCGTCCCCGGACGTCGTTTTACGCTTTCGCGCGCCCAAAACAGGTCGATTTTTCGTTTTTCGTTTGCAAAAAAAACGTGCCCCGTGATCGTTTCCCGCCAATTCGCACTACTCTATGTCGTCTGATGATAACGCGGCCCCGTGTATCGTGATAACGTTGCTTTTGTATTACTTTTGTATAATATTCGTATTACTTTTTTTAATATATTATATATATTAAAAACTAATAATTCACTCTACTACTCGAGTTTTTATCGTGTATTCGTGTTTTATTATATGTTTACGCAAATTTACGCGAAAAAATTTACGCGTTTTTGTAGTTTTTTGTTCGTACCACTATATTGTTATTATATATATTGTTATTATATTATATGTGTACTACTCGAGTTTTATCGTGTTTTGTACGTTGTTTTCTTAATAAAAATGTTTTAAACTACTATTTAGTTTGTAATCCTATATAGTTAGTATCCTATATAATAATATATTATATGATTTAAACGCATTACGTTTGACCGTGTATCTTTTATACAAAGTGTACTCATATAAGTGTTTTGTGATTTTTTGTACCTCTAGAGTACTCGAGAAATAATAGTAAATAATATATTAATAATTTAATATCGTATATTCGTATTACTACTCGAGTTTTTATCGTGTATTCGTGTTTTATTATACGTTTTACGCTAATTTACGCGTAATATATTTTTTTTTTGTAGTTTTTTGTTCGTTATACCATGTCATATATATATATATATATATATATATATATATATATTGATCGTTTTGTAGTTTCTTGCTGTCCACCGGTTATTATTACTCATAATGAATGATTTACTAAGTAAGTATTGAATTAAAATTGAAATGTTACTTTGTTACTAATGACAGAATTGGTCATGAGAGTGTTAGGCTTTTGCAAAAAATAAATACAAATACTTTCTAGGTTCTGTTAATATTCGTGTTCGGTAGGTAGTTCCTATCTGTGTATTATTAACACCGACTTTTAAAACACTGTATTCAATTTATTTATTCAATTATCGATTATTTACTGTTTGTGTTAGAGATGATCCAGGAAATACTAAATATTATGAAAACATATTATTATTTGACTCTTTCTATTTCTTTTATATAATTTATATATTAAATCAGATATCGTCTTAATTATTTTCTTCTGTATATAAACCATTTAGTTCAACATAATAATTTATAGGTCGGCTTTTGTCTTTTGGCGTGAAGATTTGACCAATGATATCGGGTACCTACACATCGGACATTTCTGCTGGACCTATTATATGCTACAAACACACTGTGTATGAGTAACTAAAGGAAATTGAATATTTATACTGTTTTATTAAATAGAAAATACTCTAATTCGACTCCGTAGGTACCTATAATTCGAGTGGTACAGATTATATCAAAACAAAATGTATGTAACAGTACCTAATTCTAGGATAAAATTGTAATTGCATGAATTATGACTGTTGAATTTCTCTTAAAACACACTCTTACATATTATCATGGTAGTAAATATGCAAATAGTTAATTATCCGAGTTTGTCCATTTTAAACTAATCAAAATACTTTTACAATGGTAATTGAAAATTTAAAAAATATACCTACTATAACCGTCTACGAATCAAAGCGTTATAATAAATAATTATATTCTTTTAGCTGAACTAACCACTGATTTTGATTGTGGTGAAATAAATTTACAAATAGTCCAACGCCATTATATTATTTCTTAAATACCAGTTATATATTAATTAACATTTTAATTTGGTTATTTGATGATAAGTTGAAAATGTGAAATACATTTGCAATTTTGGGTGTCATAAACAATACCTACTTACTATTAAATTGTATACTTTTATCTCTTAATATAAAATAATAATTAATATAAAACAATTTCCTCTCGGTTTGTGTTTTTTGATAGTATTATTATTTTTGATGAATACTTACTCACTAATAACATGTCTGATTCGACACAAAGTAAAAGTATACCTATATTATTTAATTATATTATATATATATATATATATATATGTTATACAAAATAGTTTTTATTTTTTTCAATGGATAAAAAGTTTTTAAGAAAAACGTTTCTGCTGTACCTATTATATTATGTAAAATTGAATATTTACACTGTTTTATTAAATAGAATACTTTTAGGTACCATAGAATTATAAACTACTTACCATTACATTGGATACTTTATCTCATTAATATAATTTGCCCTCAGTTTGTGTCACCAAAAATGTTCATACACATAATATGTTTTTCGATAGTATTATTATTTTTTTAATACCTACTCAATAATAACATGTCATTTCGGCGGTGTCCGTGTAAATAAAATTTATCATGTTTATACTTTTGATCCCGAAAGGCGTTTCGCACTGGCCACTGAGGTTCTGTAATTATTCTATACGTCACTCCAATACACCAACCTCTAGACATATCCTACACGCGTTTGATCTAGACGT
Source organism: Therioaphis trifolii (assembly GCA_027580255.1). Classification (NCBI taxonomy): domain Eukaryota; kingdom Metazoa; phylum Arthropoda; class Insecta; order Hemiptera; family Aphididae; genus Therioaphis; species Therioaphis trifolii. The sequence goes on from JALBXZ010000052.1 coordinate 280,987, forward strand.
TAAAAAAACTGTATCCTACTTACGGCGGCGTTCTCAATAACTGAAATATAAAAAAGATAAAAAATATCTCAAAATAGTTTTTTTTTCCGTCCCTACTGACCAGAATTACTCTTTACATCACTCTAATAACCGACCTCTAGATTTATCCTCTATACGTTCATTGTATAAATGTGTGTTTTCAAAGAAAAACCGTATCCTACTTTCGTCGGTGTCCTTGGTCGCTTGGTATATATAATGTAAATACATTGATAATGTATCATTTTTGATACCGATAGTAGTTTTACAACGGCTCCTATTTTCCTCACTCTAATAAACCGACTTCTAGACACAACCCATATACGTTAAACCTAACGCTTTTCGCGGCGTCCCGGTAAAAAAAATTGATAATAAAGCGGAGCTCCTCGAGCCAAACATTTGGAATGACTCTCCCGCTTTTCGCAGTGTCCTGGTAAAAAATAAATTGATAGTAGTTTTACAACGGCTCCTATTTTCGTCACTCTAATGAGCCGACTTCTAGACACAACCCATATACGTTAAATCGAGTAGTTAAACCTAACGCTTTCGGCGGTGTCCGTGTAAATAAAATTTATCATGTTTATACTTTTGATCCCGAAAGGCGTTTCACACCGGCCACTAGAATTTAACACTTCATGAAAATCTATAGATTTTAATAAGTGCTAGGGATCGACCTTTTGAGTGTAACGGAAGAGTCGCAGATACTTAAAAACAAAATATTCTAGGTTTTACAAAACAATAATGGATTTGAAACTCGACAATCAATAAATAAAATATTAAATGGCGAATCGGACGAGGTCAATTTCAGTTATTATTTAACATCGGGAAAAATTCCTTATTTAAATATGCAGCAACTACATCATGTGACATGGAAAGAAGCTTCAGCCAATATAAATCAACACTCTGATCCAATCGCCGATCTTTTATATTCGTAAATTAAAAAAAATATGTGGTCGTAGCATGTACCTAACACGTATTTCCACAATTGAATGTGAATTATAAATTGTATTAACGAAATAATAATTAATAAATATACACGAGAAAAATAAATAAATAGTTTCTTATTTTTAAACTCAATTATATTATTCATTATTTAATTTATTATTCACAGTTATAAATCACTGATTTCAATAAATAAATATTTTTTTTGTAATTGTATTTTTGTGTGTATCTTATAAACATTAAATGCATATTTTTGCATATTTTGGTAAATACATTTTTTATGGCAAACGAATATTAGCCCAGGTGATGAGCTTTAGTCATATTTAAAAGAACTCATTATTAACATCTACATATAATATTACATTTTCTAACGTACACAAATTTCAAACTTTTAAATTATTAGAGTGATGAGTGTCTACTAGCCATAGGCGGCATCTCCCACGAATCCGATACGGTATTATCAATATAAAATTGATTACATTATAGCACCTCAGTCTATCTGCCACCACCAGTAACTCATAAACCAAGTGTTTTTCTTACATTATCGTATGCAATTTTTTTTTTAATTTCTCCATAGAAACTTGGTTTTTTAACGAATCTCGCATTTAAATACTTCACAATCAAAAGACTCTATAATTCACCTGTATTTCACCGGCAGCTAGAGCTATTTTTATACTTTTGATCCCGAAAGGCGTTTCACCGGCAGCTATAAAATGGTAAAGTAAACATAACCTCACTTTCCCACTATTTTTTAAACGCCGTTTTTTCCTTTTTCTTATACTATAAAATTGCGTTCTTATTTGAAATATTCTGTCCCCGTCCCCGGACGTCGGTTTACGCTTTCGCGCGCCCAAAACAGGTCGATTTTTCGTTTTTCGTTTGCAAAAAAAACGTGCCCCGTGATCGTTTCCCGCCAATTCGCACTACTCTATGTCGTCTGATGATAACGCGGCCCCGTGTATCGTGATAACGTTGCTTTTGTATTACTTTTGTATAATATTCGTATTACTTTTTTTAATATATTATATATATTAAAAACTAATAATTCACTCTACTACTCGAGTTTTTATCGTGTATTCGTGTTTTATTATATGTTTACGCAAATTTACGCGAAAAAATTTACGCGTTTTTGTAGTTTTTTGTTCGTACCACTATATTGTTATTATATATATTGTTATTATATTATATGTGTACTACTCGAGTTTTATCGTGTTTTGTACGTTGTTTTCTTAATAAAAATGTTTTAAACTACTATTTAGTTTGTAATCCTATATAGTTAGTATCCTATATAATAATATATTATATGATTTAAACGCATTACGTTTGACCGTGTATCTTTTATACAAAGTGTACTCATATAAGTGTTTTGTGATTTTTTGTACCTCTAGAGTACTCGAGAAATAATAGTAAATAATATATTAATAATTTAATATCGTGTATTCGTGTTTTATTATACGTTTTACGCTAATTTACGCGTAATGTATTTTTTTTTTGTAGTTTTTTGTTCGTTATACCATGTCATATATATATATATATATATATATATATATATATATATATATTGATCGTTTTGTAGTTTCTTGCTGTCCACCGGTTATTATTACTCATAATGAATGATTTACTAAGTAAGTATTGAATTAAAATTGAAATGTTACTTTGTTACTAATGACAGAATTGGTCATGAGAGTGTTAGGCTTTTGCAAAAAATAAATACAAATACTTTCTAGGTTCTGTTAATATTCGTGTTCGGTAGGTAGTTCCTATCTGTGTATTATTAACACCGACTTTTAAAACACTGTATTCAATTTATTTATTCAATTATCGATTATTTACTGTTTGTGTTAGAGATGATCCAGGAAATACTAAATATTATGAAAACATATTATTATTTGACTCTCTCTATTTCTTTTATATAATTTATATATTAAATCAGATATCGTCTTAATTATTTTCTTCTGTATATAAACCATTTAGTTCAACATAATAATTTATAGGTCGGCTTTTGTCTTTTGGCGTGAAGATTTGACCAATGATATCGGGTACCTACACATCGGACATTTCTGCTGGACCTATTATATGCTACAAACACACTGTGTATGAGTAACTAAAGGAAATTGAATATTTATACTGTTTTATTAAATAGAAAATACTCTAATTCGACTCCGTAGGTACCTATAATTCGAGTGGTACAGATTATATCAAAACAAAATGTATGTAACAGTACCTAATTCTAGGATAAAATTGTAATTGCATGAATTATGACTGTTGAATTTCTCTTAAAACACACTCTTACATATTATCATGGTAGTAAATATGCAAATAGTTAATTATCCGAGTTTGTCCATTTTAAACTAATCAAAATACTTTTACAATGGTAATTGAAAATTTAAAAAATATACCTACTATAACCGTCTACGAATCAAAGCGTTATAATAAATAATTATATTCTTTTAGCTGAACTAACCACTGATTTTGATTGTGGTGAAATAAATTTACAAATAGTCCAACGCCATTATATTATTTCTTAAATACCAGTTATATATTAATTAACATTTTAATTTGGTTATTTGATGATAAGTTGAAAATGTGAAATACATTTGCAATTTTGGGTGTCATAAACAATACCTACTTACTATTAAATTGTATACTTTTATCTCTTAATATAAAATAATAATTAATATAAAACAATTTCCTCTCGGTTTGTGTTTTTTGATAGTATTATTATTTTTGATGAATACTTACTCACTAATAACATGTCTGATTCGACAAAAAGTAAAAGTATACCTATATTATTTAATTATATTGTATATATATATATATATATATATATATATATATATATATATATATATATATATATATGATATACAAAATAGTGTTTATTTTTTTCCATGGATAAAAAGTTTTTAAGAAATACGTTTCTGCTGTACCTATTATATTATGTAAAATTGAATATTTACACTGTTTTATTAAATAGAATACTTTTAGGTACCATAGAATTATAAACTACTTACCATTAAAGAATCTACTTACCATTACATTGGATAATTTATCTCATTAATATAATTTGCCCTCAGTTTGTGTCACCAAAAATGTTCATACACATAATATGTTTTTCGATAGTATTATTATTTTTTTAATACTCAATAATAACATGTCATACGTCGTGTCTTATTCAACACAAAAAAAGTATACGGTATACCTATATTGTTGAATTATTTATACAAAATGTTTTTTTTTTTTTTTTTATGGTATATCCGAATGCATTTTTCAGATTGTTGGTTCTGTGCTAGATCTGAATTAGAATACTTTCAATAAATTACCTTTTCAGCAATTATCACACTTTTTATAGCTGGCTATGAGACAGCTTTGCAATATCATTCGCCTTTAATTAATTTTATGTTTTAAAGTACATAATGTTTATGTTATGATGCAATAACATACAGAATTTTTTTATTTCACATTTCCACACACAATGACTCTATCACATCTATGATATTTAAATACCTTTTTTTCCCTTCGTTTAACTTAAAGCTTAATTATAGGTACCTGTTTGTTGTGATTTCAACTCATTAATACTATGGTCGCCTTACAAAAATTATACCCACAAAACGTTAAAAAATTATATTAATTGTACATACATAATTTTTTTTCAGAATCTGATTGTACTTATTAACTGCTGTATTCAACTACAATACGTTATCGAGTAGTCACAATAAGAGCTTTCCACGTCTAAAAAAACTTATTTCCACATTACTTACAATGTTAGGGTTATTGTTATAAAAAAAACCGTATATGTAAATGTATACTTTTTTTTTTTTGTATAAACCTTTTAATAAATACTGATTGCTATTTTCAATTGTAAATTGTAGTTAGAACTATAATGTGAAAATGCAATAGTAAATACTCAATTGACCCGTGCCTTATTGGATTTTTTCTATGGTAATATATACATTTACAATAAAAATGATTTTCTCTTGGGAAAATGGGTATCATATATTTTGACCAGACTTATGTAGCTATTCAAAAAATGTATGAAATGTTAGTTCATAATTTTGATTCAATCTATAGTAATTTATTAGTAAAAAAAATTTTCATTATATGTTCACCTTCATTTTTAAAACACTGTTTTATTAACACTTTCTGTATGAACCTTTTGTTTCATTTTATTTTATTATCAAAATATATAAAGTTGATATTTTTTCAACTATAATAATGTTTAAACAATAGTTCACTAACTTATTGCATTATTAGTGTCTTAAAGTTTTTTTTAAGTAGGCTTGGTTTAGTTGTAGAAATTTTTATAACAATTATTATTCATTACTCGACTACATATAATTATTATGTTAAATACAAAATATTAAGAGATTTTTAGTGCATATTTTTTTTTTTTAGATTTTATTAAATTTTTCAAGTTAAATTCTTATTTTTCATTTTTTCGTGCCATTTATAGCGCATTTTTTGGAATTTTTAAGTGCATAACTTCAGAGCCCTGAATTATGATTCTTTAGAAAACACTAATTGTAAATTGTAGTTAGAACTATTATGTGAAAACGCTATAGTAAATACTCAATTGCCCGTACCTTATCGGCTTTTGTCTATGGTAATATACATTTACAATAAAAATGATTTTCTCTTAGCAAAATTGGGTATAATTTATTTTGACCAGACCTAAGTAGCTGTTCAAAAAATGGTTAACATGTTAGTTCATAATTTTGATTCAACTTGCATCTCTTTGCTTGATTTTATATAAAAATAACATATAATAATAATTAAGTTGATAGTTACTTCCATTGCCCTTATCCAACTCACATGAGTAAATCTAATCAAATCTGTTTGCATTTACTGTTTGGTACTGTAATTACAGTCAATTTATACAAATTTATTTATTTATGTTTATTGTGGAGCACTCAAATTTTCTTACTGTGAGTAAAAATAATGTTCATTACATCAACTGAGCTTTACAAAGAATTTTATTAATTTAGGCACATTCATCATTTTTAAAACACTGTTTTATTTACACTTTCTATTTGAACATTTCTTTGCATTTTATTTTATTATTATCATAAAAATATAAAGTTGATCTTTTTCAACTATAATAATGTTTAAACAAAATTTTTTGCAGGAATTGTGTTCACTAACTTATTGCAGTATTAGTGTCTTAAAGTTTAGTCGTCGAAATTTTCATAACAATTATCCACCCATGTAGAATATAAACCATTTTTGATAGTGGTGAAATACATTGGCTATGATGTGTAAGACCTTTAGGTATTTAGTATTTATAAGTAAGTTTCCAATATTCAATATTAACTTCTAGACATAACCCATCTACGTGAAATCGAGACGTTAAACCTAACCTGTATGCTACTTTCGACGATGTCTTGGCCGAATAAATAACTAAATAGCTTTTGTTTCCGAACCGACTGACCAGAATTATTCTATACGTCACTCCAATACACCGACCTCTAGACTTATCCTACACGCGTTCGATCTAGACGTTAAAAAAACTGTATCCTACTTACGGCGGCGTTCTCAATAACTAAAATATAAAAAAGATAAAAAATATCTCAAAATAGTTTTTTTTTTCCGTCCCGACTGACCAGAATTACTCTTTACATCACTCTAATAACCGACCTCTAGATTTATCCTCTATACGTTCATTGTATAAATGTGTGTTTTCAAAGAAAAACCGTATCCTACTTTCGTCGGTGTCCTGGCCGAAGAACGGAGCTCCTCGAGCCGAACGCTTGGTATATATAATTTAAATACATTGATAATGTATCATTTTTGATACCGATAGTAGTTTTACAACGGCTCCTATTTTCCTCATTCTAATAACCGACTTCTAGACACAACCCATATACGTTAACCTAACGCTTTTCGCGGCGTTCCCGGTAAAAAAAATTGATAATAAAGCGGAGCTCCTCGAGCCAAACATTTGGAATGACTATCCCGCTTTTCGCATGTG